>JAMKCH010027140.1:0-18180 GCA_023653785.1 Ophioderma brevispina
TCAAAAATTTCATTTAGAAAAAAATAATTGCTGATTTTTTCTACATTAAAGTAATTTAATAGGATTGTGCACACAGTGTCTCTGATTTATAAACCAATATAATAAATTTCATTATTTGTTATCCTCTTACATTGTCGCTGCTTATCACTTATTTTATTACATATGTTGTTTTATGTCATGTTTTACACGGCGGGTGTTAAAACAGATACATTTGCGACCCGCCTTGCGTTAAAGAATTGTACTTTAGTTCTGTAGCGAAATACCTTTCTGCCGGGGAAGAGACTCAACAGGTAGAGACACTCGCTACAAACCGTATTTAACTGTCTGCGATCACTTTTCCACACCACGTTTCAACTGCTAAGAATCAAGCAAGAGCGGATCACGCCTGGAGATCACAAGGGGCGCTATTCCACTTTTAAGTGTGGACCGCTCATCGCCACATCTCGCCCTCCAAGCGATTATCGCTCGAGTTTTTTATTTAAAAAATGCAACTTGTTATTTATTAGGAAGAAAAGGATTTTCCAACCAGTCAACTAAGGCAAGAGGGTGTAAAATTACACACAGTTCGACCAATCTGGATAGTGCAAATAAAGTTGGAATTTGGGGTCAAGCTTGTAATGGAAATTCCATCCTGTATAAACAAATTTGAGAATCAATAAAGAGCAAATCACGCCTGGAAATCACAAGGGGGCGCTATTCCACTTTTAAATGTGGACCGCTCATCACCACAGTTGAAATCAAGAAGATGTATTGTTTTGGGAAATTTAACCTCAATCAGGTCCTGTTATTTTAATATTCGTAAAACCATGACTCTTACACTCACTTTAGCCCACAAAGCATTAGTGGGGTAATCTTGATATTCCCACGGTTCGTTAATCGGGAAGGTCCGCTATTCCGAATATTAAAATGTGTTCACTTTTGAGAGTCTTTCAAAGGATTCGCCTTTTCCGAATTTTTGAAAGGGTTTGCTCTTCCGAATCTTAAAAATTGCTCGCAATTACGAATTACAAAAAGTGTTCGTTATTCCGAATATTGAAAAAGGTTCGGTATTCCGAATTCAAATACCATGTTCGTTATTCCGAATATCAAAAAAGGTTCGCTATTCCGAATTTTGTTTTGTCACACTATTAGTGCAGATAAAAGAATTTGTAACTACAAAAAAGGGAGACTTCAAAACCAAACCGTCAATTACCTGGCGGGTCTTAGCGGTTAAATTTGTTTAATTGATTAGAACCAAGATGCCCCACTTTGTAGGTTCCCTTATAACAGTATTATTCCTGAAAAGATATCGGCACCAGCGACTGGTTTAGAACAAGCACAAAGCGCTGATAAAATACCCATAATTCTCAGAAAAATATCGAGTCTGCAGAGTTCACCGTTCTTTCCAACATTCGCATTATGGCCTCTGTATATACAAAATGATTCATGAACCGAAACTATCTCGCGCGTACATAATTACTTTGAATCCGAAAACATGAAACTATAGTACAGTACTTTTATCTTCCTCGAGTCAGTGACGTCAGTGTGTAATTCAAAAGTCGCAGCATTAAATAGCGAGCGTTGATTCAAAGCCCTGACATACGCACGCGCGCATATAAAGGCGGCGAGAGAATATACACGCAAACTAACTGCCTGAACGCGTTAACATCACTGACTCGAGGAAGGTAAATGGAGTATAGGGGATTTTCATGTATGACACTACACGCTGTGTTAGCCTTGATTTGCCGTTTTTTGCGGAAGTTCGAGCGCGTTTCTTGGATAGAATTTCCATGTGCACGTTGGGTATTTTTACCATCGTGAGAAACTTAAAAAGTTAGTTTGGCTGATAGCGGTCTGGATTTTATTTACGTCATTGAATACACGGCCGTATTCTTACTCACGTGGCGTGGTAGCCTATAGCAGAGCTACACCTGCACCATGTCTACCGTGGCAGCTAATGCACAGTACACACTGGGTAGCTGCAAGAGAGGGCTTGCAAAGTACACAGTTATTAGGCATACAGTGGTGTGGCTACTCTGCTGTACCTACCCCAATGGCTACCCTGTAATTGCTCACTAGGTGGAGAGAAGGTGGATGTGGTGTAGACAGTACCGGTGTAAAGAAATTGAGTGTTCCCCATGAGAGAGTGTCCTAGGTACCATAGCAACATGTACGGAATAAACCGTGACCTTGTATACGAGGCCATTTGGGTACAGTGCTGAAACAAACGATGCATACAGCACTCAATGGAGAACACAATAGACAGATGGGTGGTAGGACACTCAGTCACGCGGACAAGGTAGTTTATGACACCGGAGTAGACACGCAACTACCACGTACCTACTCTGCAGTTACTACGACGCCATTTTGAGAGTGGATACAAATTTCATGAAATGAGGGCGCTATACACTTGTTCTCTGTTTAGCAGTTTTTTAGGGGGGCTGCGTGACTCATTATGTCTAGACTTAGTAACATGGCACAAAACACGTGACATTTGCAGCACGATGGTATTTTGCACTGTATGTCGGGAACGCATAACAATGTAATGTATGGTTGCCAGTTTAAAAGAGTCATCTACTATTGAAAAGAAATGCCATCTGCAGCTGGCTTTCCTATATTGACATAAATTGAAAGAGGACAAAAGAGTTGCCTGATATTATGTTAACAATAGTGCCCCGTGTAAGAAAACACCCCAGTACAATTAACAATTATAGACATATTATGTAACTGGTTATAAAGGCTTGAACTTACAACAATACACCGTCCTTCAAACTTACTTATAAGCTTGTATATCGCTATGATGCAGGGCATGCTAATCTACCAAGGGCTGAGTTCACTAGCCTTGGATGTGCACATGTTAACAACAGCTGACCATGCATGTTCTGGGTATCATTAATAATACTAAAATAGGGTTGCTCAATATACTGGTGATTGGAAGTTATTGAAATGTGCCATGGGAATGAGATTTTATTAGCTAATAGTCCCTATGCTAAAATGGTCTTTTTTGGACTTTTGAATATTTCAACACCAAAAAGGGGACTTATTTGTCAAGATTTCTCTCAATTTAGGACCTTTTTATCAAAACAATTAGCAAAAAGTGGACCTTTTGACCCTTTTGTCACAGATGACAACCATCACATTTTTGTGTTTTGTACAAAAAACCATCCTATTGATTTCGTGTACAAAACTTTAAGCTCATCAGTGGCGGCGCCGGGGGGGGGGGGGATTTGCGCCCTCTAATATTTTTTGTTGACCCCAGTCCCCCCCTCCCGGCCAGAAGATAAATGACAGATTTTTGGCAAAAATCAGCGATCTCCAATTTGGGCAAATAAAAGCGATTTTTGACCAAAATCTGGAAGTTTTCCCCAAAAAAATTAACTTCCCCTACACCCCCCAGAAAATGAAGTCTGTTGCCGCCACTGAAGCTCACTGAAGCTCCCCTTGCCGACATCCGAATAAATTTTAATTTGGTGGAGGTTATTATTTTGACAAGTTGTACACTTTAAGACTAGGGACAAGAAAATTGATTGACATGAGGGGCATCAGATGCACCCAATTGCTGGATATTAGACCAAATGGATATTAGACTTAATGGACTTGGATGTTAGACTTAATGGTTATTAGACAAATTGGTATTAGACAATATGGGTTTAGACCAATTGAAGTTAGTCCAAATGGCTATTAGACCAAATGGGATTAGATCAAATGGCAATAAACCGTTTGAGGCATTTTAGCAGTCTCTCACCCAAATACAGTACCCCTATTTGTTTGAGTACTTTGTCACCGAATGCCCCCTGAGTTTGGAAGTGCCAGCCTTACACCCATATCCATTTCATAATTATGTTCCCCCGGCCCGGGCATACGGTACGTCGCGTAATTATTCCCTAGTAATGGTGTCACAACACAATACTACTGAACGATTCACCATGTCACAGTACACGTTTACAATCGTGTAACAACGATTCAACTTGGCAACAGGTTTGCAGCGATATTTCCGCTTAAACATTGAAAGCGTGACTAAAATGATGCAAGCAAAACCTAAATGCCATTAAAACCTAGGGGTGTCCACCTTAAAACAAAACTCTCATCTCTATAGAACATATTTCTACATCAAATGGTGACATAATTTTTCGAGGACACCCTCTAAAATTTTGGTAAAAAATTGTTAAAGTTGCAGCAAATTTCGCATTTTTGCATTGCGATGATCAAACTCGTGAGGGATTATGGGTAGTCTGGCAAGTCGAAAAGCTTCGAAATTAATAAACGACAGCATTTTTATTAGTCTCAGCGAGGAATCACGCAGGCGGCGGTAGCAGTTTTTATCGGTTTTTTTTAGGAAAATCGGCATCGTTAAAAAAACCCCATATTCCGCACATGTAATAAAAAATGCAATATGCCAAAACATATCTAAAAAACGAAATACCGGGCGCGTTGAGAGCCGGTGTGTAACCAGTAGATACTCCACGAAGGGGGAGGGGAGAACTTAGCCGATGTGTGTGTACACTATCTGTCAAAAATATGCGGCAAAAATACATGGAATCCTGGCCGGCGAGTGTACGTCTAGTGGGTAGGTAATCCATGTGTACTCGGTGAGCTTCGGTGGTCGCTGCGTGGTAACTACCATGATGAAATTGGCCGTGTAGAAACTGTTTCGAGCGGAAGGAACCGAGCAGTGCAACCGGTGTTTGAGTTTTGAAGCAACCCCTCACTACATCGTGGTCTTATACTTGGTGCCTTCGCTGTGACTGTGACGTTAACTGTTTAGAGTTCGAGGGATCCAACGTTTGCTACTAAACCTATTAAAGAAGTGAAGTTCAACTTTTGTTGTAGATATTTATTATAATATAGCTTCAAGACACTCTAATTAGGCTAGGCTTAGAACCAGTGGCGTAGCTAGTGCATGTGGCGCCCGGGGCAAGATGCTAACTTGGCCCCCCCCCCCGCCCCAAGGGCTCGCTTTAGGGGCCCTAATGTGGTAGAGGCAAATCCCTTAGGGGGGGTCGAGCCTCGAGGGGGCGGAGCCCTCGGAAGCTGCCAGGTTTGAGCATGTTTGAATGCTTTCAGAGAGCTCTCAGTTATCTCATTATCATGAAGCAAATGATCTTTTCTTGCCCCTGGTGGGGTCCAAGGGCGAAGCCCCGGAAACTGTTGGGTTTTAGCATGTATGAGTGCCTTCTGAGAGCTCTCAGATATCTCATTATCTCCAAGTAGATGAACTATAGGCCTACTGTCCCTGACGGGATCCAGGGGGCGAAACCCCCGGAAGCTATCGAGGTTTAGCATGTTTAAGTATATTTGGAGAGCTCTCATTATCTCATCTTCATGAAGCAATTATCTATACTTGCCCCTGACGGAGGTCCAGGGGGCGAAGCCCCTGGAAGCTCTCGAGTTTTAGCAAGTTTAAGTACCTTCAAAGGGCTCTCGGTTATGAACTATAGGTCTACTGCCTGTACAGTGTCCATTTTATTTTTTCCCCAACATCATTTCAGCGCCCCCTGAGGTGGCGCCCGGGGCACGTGCCCCCCTTGCCCCCCTAGCTACGCCACTGCTTAGAACCCATCGCCCATAACCTGATCAAAATGCTGTTAGATCCAAATCGTACAGAATATCATCGCATTACATACATTTAATGAATTGTTGGAAAACCTCGAGTGAAGAATGTCGAAAATTAGCACTCGTCGCAGCTATGCAGCACACCTGAATCCAAGCACTGGACAAAGACAACCAGAAGAAACCAAATACAACCGGTTCTGGAATACTATATCCAGAGACAATAAAAACATCTGTTACAAATAGTGGCGGCCATGCTACGAGGAAAGAGAGGGTGGTTGCAGCAAGCATACGCAGAACTCTCCTATCTCCTGATCTAATTTTGATATCATTTTGGTAAGACGGGCCCACTGAATTGTCTTGGATTGCCTTGATTTGTGAGCGTGTGACAAAGTAAATACGGATGTATATGAAAATTAGTACAAAAGTCTCAACGAAAGTCAGCACTATAGCGACACATAGTTCAGCTACAAGCTTACCGATTTCAGCTTCTGCAGATTGAGCTGGTTCCAAAATATTTGGTACGACGCGATGACATGCGCAACGTTCTGGGCTGAATGCTACAGGACGTTCTGTGACATAAGATAACCCAAACGTAGCAAATGGGAAAATCCAAGTAACCACAAGTACAATGAGTAGACGGTTACGTTTTACAAGGATTTGGTATCTTAAAGGGCTTACAATAGCAATATATCGGTCAATGCTTAAGAATAACAGAGAACACACAGCTACAACAATGAAGGCATGAGTAACTACTCCAAGAAAATCACACATAAAAGGGCCGTATGGCCATTTGTTCATGACTGCCGGAACAATGTCAAATGATGCGGCGAGACCAACGGTTAAGTCTGCCATGTAGAGTGACATCATCAAAAGTTTGCTGTTTGCTGGTATGTTTGTTCGGGACAATATTATCATTGCAAGTATGTTAGCTGATATATCCAGAAATGTTACTATGACAATAACGGTAATGCGAAACCCGTAATATACTTCATCTTCGTTCAGCTGATCATCTCGGTTCCACGGCTGGTCGTTAAAATGCGAAGAGTTCAAAATACGATCGCCAGTTGTCGGTGTTTTAGCCATGATGTTGGAAAATGTTCGAATTCAATGCTCCACTTATAAATGATGGGTTGCTCAATTCAAGGAGAAGACAATAGTAATATTATTGAAAATGTTCTAGCTGCTGCATACTAACGGTGTTCACGTTTCAATCAGAATCAATTTACTGGAAACTAGCTAATGCATGACATTCCAGTTCATATTATGGCCCTGACCCATTTCTTTAATTATTTAACTAAGAAAGCCATCAAACTGTAGGTAAAGATACCATCACTCATTGATATTCTCTCCATGAAAATGTAAGAATTTTTAAATCCTTTAGTATTTTATATTAAGGGATACACCAGAGTACCATAATTGAAAATATTTAAGTTTCTAAATATCGTTCATTAATTCACGTTCCGATCAGATCAATTTACCGGACATTTCGTATTGATGCTCGAGTTCATGCTGCAATGGCCATATTGTTTTGCTTGTTAGCTAAGAAGGCTACTGGATATTACATTTTAAATGAAATATTGACCGGGTCACATCCAAGGGGCAAAATACGTTCTGTTGGTTGTTGTTGGGAGACGGGTATAGATGAAGTTAGAAGCTACGCTGTAATTCCGGCCTTATATTTACAGTGACAATTGAACCGATACGAAATATCAGTAGTTGGATAATTCGGTGACAATGTTTATTGTTGCTCTCTCTCTCTCTCAATCGGCTATTTTTTATTTGGTTGTTTTGTTTTGCATTTGTTTCATTTATCGGAATGTCTACTATGGAAATGAAGTACTTTTCAGACAAAAAAAAAAGATATGGGTACATTTAAAGGGTAAAATTATATGTACAATCGTTTAATTCCGACATTGCTAAATTAATTCTCAATTTTGAACTTCCAACATCTCTTTACCGAACTAAGAAGCGTGAATAAGTACCTGTAATCAGGTATGAAATATTATATGATTTGACGCTGCCTGATTCGACATGAAAACAATTTGAAGCGTAACTCGGACGCGTAAGTTTATATGGCTGCCGTACCATTCTTGTGCAGGAGACTTGTTGGAAAGAGCTAACATATTGTTGGGGGCAAATTAATAACTAATTTTCAAAATTAAGCTTTCAATTGTCCGCAAACAGAACCCAAATCGTTTCTTGGTTCTAAAAAGAAATATTTCCTACAAGAAGATATAGCATGTTGTCAATTTTGTCCGGTTCTTATAGTTTGTAGTATTTGCAAACTGAAAATTGTGCTGTTATCAAGATATCGTTAAACTAGAGTAATTGACAACCCTACTATTAGAAATTGCCATCAGAGCGCGCATGCCTGTCTGGAATTGTGCCGATCAATTTTCCAGTACAGATAATTTGATCACGTAGTAATGTAAACACATCTGAAAACACAAGTTTCAGTATTCCTGACGAAATGAATAAAGAAGACACGACCCTGATCGTGACCGCAAAATACAGATCTACAAAATACACATTTTATGACACTTTTGTGACACAGGCTATTCCCAATGATTGGTATTGATGATCATGATGATGTCAACGACAAAAGTACTCAGGGCGAATGATGTTTCGTTACCATCCATACCCATGTGAAAACAGTTACCACCAATACCCATTTTCATTAAACTATAAGTTACTCCAAGATACAATAAGAAATCTGCAAGAATAGAAAATGTAGGTTACATTACTTTAAAGGTCAATGCAATTGCAACCTTTAGTATTTTGGATATCGTGAAAATGTAGGTTACTAATCATTTGAAATCACCTGAAATTGTTCAGCAGAAGCAAGACCTATTAAGGCTTCATAGTATTCTCTATTATTTTCCTCTAGTTGTGATGGATCTTAAAATTAGTGTGCTTTTTTCAAAACTTAACGTTGAATCATGGCATTTAATTCACATATAATTTAAATGTCAAACGAACAGATGGTTTTTGATCTGAACTCTGACTGCAATGGTGCAGAGATACACTACAATTCACGGCGTTAAAATGATGCCAGTGGTGCTGCCCACTCGATAAAGAAATCTGTAAAAAGAATCAAAATGGAATACATCTGATGTTAAAGTGAGCACCACGGGGTCTTATCCGCCCCGGCCTTCCTGACTTTCAACAATTGTTGGGGCAATGTATTCTTATTTTTATTTGGCGAATACCTTTTCCTTTTGCGGGAGACGAAACCACTTGAGCACTTCCATATAACCAGTAGTATGTATTTAACTTGCCAAGAAGACCGGACTTAAATTCCAATACATAGAACCCTGCAGATGATTTGATAATTATTTGTGTCACACAACAATGAAAATGGCTCACCTTGGGGAGCTTTCGATCTGCATTTGTCACCAAGGCTGCACTGTAGGACTACGACTTTGAACTCATTGATCACCCACCCCATTGTCCAGATCTAGCACCATCTGACTCCCACCTCTTCCCTAAATATGAAAAAGAATTGCTAAGCATTGAGCTTCAACCAGGCGAATTCAACCATTTCTGCTTCGGCAGCTTTCGGCTTACAATGAGGGCTTTAAGTTTTCTATGGGCTAGGTTCCCTGCAAATCAGGCCATTTTACCCATTTTTTTCAGGTCATGACCTAACAAAATATTCTCGTTTTTACGAACAGGTCATATGTGAAAGTTGAAAAGCTTACGCAAGTGGAGTGCATTTTACTCAACAATGCGTATGGTGACAATGAGTTTACTCAAGAGATGAGGACCGTGCGCTTTTTCAATCAACATTTTTGGTATTAATTTAGAGCGAGGGAGCAAAAATGTATCCTGCGATTCTACAGCTGTGTAGAGCGGTGTACGTACACAAGCGTGAGGAATCTTAGTCTTGTTCAAGACGATCGGCTGTTCCCTTTCCGAGGTACATCGCCCGTATATAATCATTGGTGTTGCCCCCCAGCGAGGCCTTAGCTGAGCCCATGCAAACTCTTACACGTGGGATATAAAAAAATGATCCTGTGCCATAGCACCGCGCCCATGCAAAATCCCCCCCGGCCCCACCACCCACCAACTCCAAGGCCTTAGGCCGGCGCCCAGTGCAAAACCGTAAATGAAAAGTGAAAATGGTGTCAGAAATCTATTTCATACCATATTATGTGTACGAATCACTCCCGCTTACGAATTACTACCGTTCACAAGTCAACACCCATAATAGAAATGGTTAACTTCCACGAATCGCTCACAGCGAGGCGCAGCCTAGCCGAGCTGGCGAGCTAAACCGCAGACACCTGTGTTGGAATCCGGATACTAAAAATAGCCATGGCTATACAATGCGTTTGGTCAACATTACTATTGCTTTACGGTAGTTCACTGGCGATATAATTCAGATTCAGACTGCCTTGAACAAGGCTAGGAGAATCTGGTTATGTAAATATTGACGCACATTGAAGGTGGGATTGTACCGACAACTAGCGCCACACTATTCCATTACCACAGTATTCCATTAATGAGGGAAAAAGTCATGTGATTGATGGAATCTTACTTTCGGAGAGAATTTGCGGCACGGCTTGTTATAATGTTGTTACGGATGAATGGTTTTAAACGTGATAAATTCTCCGATAACGTTTTCATCACGTTCGAAGACTTTTAGTTTCTGACTTTTTTTACAATCTACAGCGTGTATCAATAAAAACGCAGGATTGGAAACAAATATATTAAATATATAAACCACCTCTGTTCACCATGATGTTAACACTCTCTTAAAAGTACAGTTGCTACTCTTCACTATGCTTTCTATCAATCTCATTTTGTCAAATGTCTGAAATCACAGATATCCGGAAAAGGTTGAAATTCAGTAGGTGTGAGTCCAGAAAGGTGGGGCAGGACAGGTGTGAAGATTACAATAAATATTATTTTAATTATGAAGTGTAAATTGTTTAAACTATAATTTTCTTAATATGTATGAAGTGGAAGAGAAACTTTTAAAACAATGGACGTGATCATATGTTTTCCATGCAAGGGTTGGACTGGCCATATATTTATTGCAAAATATAATGAAAAGAACGAAGTTCTTAAATATGAGTCTTGTTTCTGTAGTCAAAATTGCCTTGCATCAAAGGAGGAAATGTCAGTGAAATAATGTTTGAATTTACTGCACTATCAATTTTTTAATCAGTGTAACACCAATGACTGCTTAAATCTCGCGTCACGTTATGGTAATGGGCAATTCCAGAAAATATCTACCACACCCTAAAGATGACAAATTTCAAAAAATCGAAATTTATGGGAATTCCAAGCGTTGTGACAAATCAGGTGGCAATTCCCGTATAATTCCAATGGCATTTTTTTAATCAGCAATTGCATCTTTGGGTGTTTGTGACTACCGAGAACAAACGAGGAACGGGGACAGATAAGTCATGGAAAATTCCTCAATTATCTATTCAGTGTAGCTGTTAAATTAAACCAATTGGAATATTTGAATGCTTTTACGGGTTGCATGTGGGAATTACTATTGCACTTAGTCTTTAGGAATTTCCATGCGGATAATTTCTGGAATAGCCCATGCGTCTTAAATTGGCTGCGAAACGAGATCAATGCATGACAAACAAGAAGGCATTAGTTGTCTATTTCATTACTCTAATGTGCAAAGGATAATGTTCGCCAATATGTCCTGTTCTGCACTCCACCATTGCACAAAGGTAGACTGACATTCGCTGGCATTAAGAACCGAACTTTATTAATGTTCTGGAGATTACAAGGGGAATTCACGTTGTTACATACTAGATGTAGTAGTAGAAAACCATAAACATCGTGCACTTTGGACAAAAGCATGAAATTGGCACACATTCCTTGGGTGCTCAAAGCAAACTTATAGAAGGGGTGCCCAAAAATCGGACCCCATTATAGACGTCATATGCCCGCCCCCTTTTTTGCATATGCTTTTAATTATGTAAATGGAACATTCCTCAGACACCTATCATGTTGTGGTATCAAATTTAAAGCCTGAAATAAAGATTGTTCTTAAAGATACTTTTAGTTGGGTATCTTAGCATTTGGGAATTCTAGGTATTAAAGGTTCATTGGAGGTCATTTGATATTAAATTTCACCAAATTTGGTATCAAATTCACCACATGACATGCATACAATAAGGGCAGTTCCATTAATTATGTCAAAACACATTTTGACATGTAAAAAATAAAAATTATTCCAAATAAACTGATTTTATTCATATCAAAGTAAATACCATGTAGTTTCATGAACAACTAGTCATATTCAATTTCACAAATAGAATTTGTTGGTATTAAAAAAGTAACATGCTGCCGACATTCCCAAAGCACTATCGAGCAACTTCGTACTACTTTTTGATGTATTTAAACAGAGATGCCAAATTTGAAGTTGGTATAATTCTTTGATTAAAATGGTTGGCATTTCGTCGTGGATGGATGTACAAAATTGAAACATTTCTGCAATACGTATGTCCACAATGGTTATCATTGGGAAATTGAACCCTAAGAATGGACAGCTTTGATTTTTATCTTTGTTTTTTTTCAGCTTAATTCCGCCCTGATGTGTACAGATCTGTTAAAAAAATATAGAGTTTTTTGCAAAAGGGACTGTAACTTAAAAGTACACTTAAAAGTACACTTTTGTGTGTACGTCCACAAAGGGGGGGGGGGGTTGTTTTTATGACTTGTCATGCAAACCCAAGAATGTGATTTGGAAATTGACAATTTTCAGAGGCCTACTTCCAAATACAATTGTCCAAATTCAACAACGAATAATTAATAATTAGAAGTTCTCCCACTCAAATTCAGCGACATCATGTTAAAGATGTCCCTTTATGCACTGAAAGTTTGTTAACATACGCTATTACATGCATCAAAAGCCCAATACTATCGTCTTTTCATTTTTATTTCCGAATGACAATGAAGGCGTAGAACTACACCGGTCGATGGTGAAATAATTTAGACATGTAGCCTTGACCAAGGTTACATCATTTATAGTCTCCAAATCTAGAAAAGGATCCATCCAAAAAGTATTTGTGAGGCAAAGCATTCCGTTCAAGCTTTTCCCAAGTATAAAGTGCTGAGACTTGATGGTTTCGCCAGGTCCTTGTCATGGGCCAGCTTTCAGAATTGAATTAGAAGTTTCAAAACGGGCAATACCGGCTTCTACAAGGGACTTGTTGTCCCACACAAGATCCACCAGAATGGTGCCAATCAGGTGACCACCAGCACAAGCCATTTCTATGTGGAGTCCAAGCAGGGGTTTCTGTACTGATGTTGACAGTCACCAAGGGAAAACTCGCAAAATCTGATCTTCATATTTTTGTTTTGTCAGTCAGTTTGTCGTTTCTTTAAGAGATTTCATTTCATTATGTGCAGAGGTCCTGGACGTGATTTTCTACGTTTAAACATGGAAGATGAATTGCTGTTTGTGGCTTCAAGTATTTCCTGTTTTAATGGCGGTTATATGTGAACTGTTTGTTGGGTACAGTTTCGATAAAGTGTCGGGTCAAATGGTATTTGGGATCAATTGTTACAAGGTCCCTTCCAGGAAAATCCTACCAATATCTGGGTATCTTGTAGAAACTCCTGACACCATCCTCATTTTTTATCCAACGTATTGTGTTCATTTTGTTGATTTTCAGTTCTGGTTTTATCCTCATCCTGTGTACGTCTTTTTTGTATTATTCTATTATTTTTTACGGATATAATGATATTTTTATTTTGATGGAATTACCTTACCTAAAACTCCCATATGTATCAATACGTTTTGATCTTGGAATCAAGCTATTCACTTAAAAAATGTTATTTTTTTTAAATTTATTTATTTTAAATTTATTTCTTCATTTTTAAAATGGTTTTATTATTATTTGTTGTTGTGGTTGAAGGAATAATTAGTAAGATGGAATGCCATGTGCCATTTGACCATGATTTTGAAGCATTTTTAGCTATTTCCCAAGCTCCTTGTCCCCACGACCGGACTTGCTGAAAATCGGCAACATCAACCTGTACAAAAATATTAACCATGTATTGACCTCGTGTTATAAATCTCTGCAAGCAATATTTCATGCTTGAATACGTAGTATTAAACTTCCACTTAAAAACAACATGCTTTTCACAAAAGAGTACCAACAACGGCATATAAAAACATTCGGGGGATTTAATAGTTTTAGTGTTAATATACTGCAAAAATGGACTAATAAGACTAAATTAAACCAAAATGAATATGTAGGAATAAGGGGTCAACGTTTGTTTGTACAGGGTTAAAAATTGTAATTGTTCAAATTTACTAAGGATCGTTCGAACCAGTATCTGTGATCTTAGTTTTATTTACAATAGGCACATAACAGTTCAAGGTTCATCCTGGTAAAAAATTTATCCAATTTGCTCCAAAACTGTTTTAAAATGTGTTCATTTGGTCACACTAGATAATAAATTGTATATAGATTCTAGTTGACAGTTCAATATAGACTTAGAGTTATTATAGTTAGTGACCTCACATGCACAGTACAATTGCATTCAATTATACAAACAAAAAAATATCATATATGGTGCACCAGTATATTTTGGCCTCCTATAACAGTAGACCAGTAATGTTAAACAACAACGGGTAAATCTAAAATTTGACCCCAATACCAGTAACAGTAATATCTGTATAAAAAGCGGGTAAATCTAAAATTTACCCCATTGTGACCTAACCATTTTTGCCTCATAACAATTAAAGTACTTCCAGATAGGGAAATATCCTTTTTAATCCTTGAAACAAACGATGAACATACTAGGCTCATTTAGACCAATTTCAATATTTTGACCCTGATTTAAACCTTCGCCCTCATATATTTCTAATACTTTGATTTTGGATAAACTTGTTGATTACATTGTTTTAGGTTTCCCAATACAATTCTGGAGAAATAGAATGTTGCAATTATATTAGTCATAGGTGTTCATAATTTGACGGGGACTATCAATACCCTGAAAATAATCGCAAGTGAATATAAGTGACTAATTTTAAATGGTTATTGTCTACATGAAAAACCTCAAGTACGATTACTGGGTGCACATACAATAAATTACAAGGGCGTGGTATGCGAATTATTACTGCAGTATAGTTGTGGTGCTTCTCACATGCAATTTTATCAACATAACCCATAGGGTGACCAATGGAGATATAACATTTTGATTTGACACTTGACACCGAGCCCAGGCGGGTGACACTGTGCTACAAAATGCATAGACGATTCGCAGGCCATAATAATAGGGCCACCATTTTCGATAAGTGACTAATTATTTTATGCGTAGGACGTAATCTGGAAGCGTATCAGGCACAGCGCCACGTTAACGACCGGCGATCCATAAGTACATATTTCAATGCAGATTTCATGCAGTTTTCCATCCACTTCGTTGATCGAGTGTCCTATCCGCGAATTTATTAGGATCCCTGCCAATCCCTTAACTACTGTTTCAGCCCCAATACTGGCCAATGGTATCGTATGACCTTTAATGACCCCAAACTGAACTCTGCTTACCAAATATTCAAATATTAAGATACAATTTAAGCACCTACATGTCCTCAAGCTTTAATTTGATTACCAAAACTGATATGATTATTGAGAGTAATGATTTCAGACTTGTACTACGAATATGTATAAAAGGGGCGTGGCCTATGACTTCATGTGGTTGATTTTGGTACCCCTTCTGAAATTGCTTACCTACCCAAGGAAGGTTTGTGCCAAGTTTCATGCTTTTGTCCATAAGTGCACGATCTTGGTGAAATATGACTATCTACTTCATATACGAGTACTTGCTAAACACCATCACGGTTTAATCAAGTTGGCAAACAGAGTGGAAGGGAGAATTGGACCTAACGTAATCAGCTGGAACGATATTTTCAGTGCACATTAGACGTGATATATCCATTACCCGCAATGTGGTTTGTTCAGCATCTTCTTAAAACCTTCCATAAAACTGTATTGAAAGGTTATATTTTTTATGTTAGTTTTACTTGAAATGTCATTTAATTCCTAATGTTATAAAAGGTTTCGCTAACTTTAACGGTGAAAACTAAACAGTTACTACTTCAACGTTCTTTCTGCACATAATATAAGTACCAAAATCGTTTTCTTTCGCTTGAAACCGTCAAAATGTAACGGGCTTCTGCTTGTAAATTGTAGCGAACTAAAGAGCATTAATAACATTATTTTGCTTTGGAAGCAATTCTTCAAGATAAGATTTTTTTACGGAGCCGTAGAAGCGCCCTGTATCCGCCACTGCTTGACTACATTTACAAACCACGTCGAAACTATCATTTATACTTAGTACAAGGGTTGTGCTAAGTTATGACCGATATCCTAGTGTTTTTCTATTTATTTCCTTAGTATTTATATGTATTGAACCTGACTACAATTAAGCTTACTGATTGGTTAAAAGTATATACGTTATTCAAAATAGTTCCCCATATTTGGCGAGGAATTAAATTAAGGGACAATAGGGCGCTTGTCACGGAAGGTCAATAGATTAACCTGGCGCCATACCTGCCTTAGGACAACCAAGCATGTTTGATAATCAAAAGATTACCTGCGAAACTGTGCAGGTTGAACGTGTGGGCATGTATTCTCGCCTGGTTGGTTGATCGGGACGACAAAAAGCATAAAAAAAGGAAAAAGATCTCCCATTTAACTTACCGTCTTGAAAGTACCCTAATGTCCATACTTCCAAAACCGTAATGCCGAGAATGTATTACGAGATTATGCCTTTTGGGCATATTTGTAACCAGAGCCTCTCATAGCATTATGACCTCTTACTCTCGAACACTTATTCTGCAGATTTAAGTTATAACCCTAATAAATGATTTTCGCTTTCATGTGCAGTCGTGGCGTTACAAGCTTGACATTCCTAATCCCAATCCTAATCAGTTGGTTAACGACACCAAATGAAGCCGATGAGTTGCGCATAACTTTGCCTGATGCACGTCGAAAACTCTCACTTGTAGCAGCTAAACTCAATATCCTGAATCCAGCTACTAGACACAGACAAGCCAGAAGAAGAAAAAACAAAATTCAATTCACTCCGGAACATTGTATCCGGATACAAGAAATAAATCTGATTACAACAGTGGTGGCCAGGCGACAATGTAAGCGAGGGTGGTTGCAGCAAGCATACGAAGTACCTTCTTATCACTCGATCTATTCGGTTTTCAATTGCACCTGGGGGCATATCAACAGCAACATTTGAACGCTTTCATTTGAGAGTGATTGATCAGAGATGCGAAAATATACGGAGACTAATACAAAAGCGGCCAAGAATGTAAATAATATAACCACACTAATTATAGCCAGAGCTTTTAATAGGTATCCATTTGGAGTTGATGAGAGGGTAAATTAGAGCAAAACAAAACGGCATGAGCAGGTGTTGAGCTGTATACTATCAGGTCGTTAGAAACGTAGGAGTAGAAAAACGAGAAAAATGGCCGTCCAGGCAATCCAAGAGGCAACCATTAATCGTTTACGGTTGCGATGATGTGGTTATTTAAAAAAAAAAAAGGTTTTTCGATAGCTATGTATACGGTCTCGCTTCCAGCTCAGGACATTAGAGACCCATGACTGCCACTAAAATGAAGCGGGATGGAATACTCCCACAAGGTAACACATGAAAGTACCAAACGGCAATTGGTTATAATGAGGGAGCAATTCCGAATAAGGCTTCAAAGCTAACAACAGATCCGCCGTACATAGAGACATCAGCAGAAATTTACGATTTGACGGGATGTTCGTTCGGGGAAGTGTATCAAGCACTTGTTGTCGTTGTAAAAGTCAGGATTGTTACCATGACTATGATAAAAATGCGAAATCCGTAAAAAATTCCAGTTTCGTTCTTTCAAGTGTTTTAGCGTCTTCTGGCATCGAGATACCTGTAGTAGAGTTTAAAATATCTCCCTTCACACCATTGATTTGTTATTGACATAACTATTGTTGTGTTTGGTTAGATGACAATATCAACGCAAATATCCAATTGTTTTTTCGCGTAATTACTGTCCCAACCCCCTTGATTTCTGTTCGAGGATTACCAAATAGTACGACAGTCACAGTGTATAAACACCATCTATAAACCATTCACTCACTGGATGCCCAGACTGGATGATCGCTAGCTTAAAATGATTGGCGATATTTCAAATTTACGTGCAATATAGTAATAATGCAGCTCTGTGCGTCAGCAAAAGATTGAGTCAATGCATTAAATAAAACATGATGAACAGTTGGCACTCAATATGCTTATGAGAAGGGACCGCGGGCACTTCTGGATATGTAGTAGTGCTACCACGCATGCAAAATATTTAGCTTATCAGAGCCGTAAACTACGAAGATGAATATTGTAAGAAAAGTAAGAAAAATATATGCATACTACTCCCAATCAAAAACGTTCATTAATGTCAACTTACCGATCACCATTAGCAATCATGGCAACTCAATGTTAAAAATATTCTGAACACTTTCTTTCCACCCTAAAGGAATGTTCTTTAAAAGTCCACGTTTTTAACTCTTTTCTACAAAACAAAGTTTGTAAATGTTCGTTGAAAAGTGCTTTTCGATAAAAAATGACTAAAGCTGGTGATTTATTACTCCACACGTCCTAAATAAATAAATAACA
>JAMKCH010027141.1:0-18526 GCA_023653785.1 Ophioderma brevispina
ACTTTATTTTCTTTGAGTCGCAAAACAATGACACGGTGTCAGCCTCTGATGCTGTAAATCATAAACATCAAAAACACTGGCTGCTCCCTGCCTCTCCTCTTCTCTTTACTCTTTCCCCTCCCTTTTCCTTGCCCCTTTTTCCCTTGCCTTCAAAATGTCTCCCTTTTCCCCCAAGGGTGCCTGATCCCCACTTAGCCCACCCCGAGTAACTCCACTGCTTTCCGTGTTTAACTTCAGAAAAGACGAAAATGCCACGTTAGTTCCGATAGAACGTCCACACCTACTTTACTAGTAGCGGTCATAACTTTAACTTATAACTAAACTGACTTTTATAAATAACCTTTGTATGGTGATAAGCATCCATTGTAATTTGTCATGACGTGCTCTTACTGTGTAAGTCTATGGGAAAAATAAAGGTGATTTTTGAAGTTTTCTGAGAAAAATACAGGATGTTATAAATTTGGCTATATATTTGGCAATGGATTAGTTTATTTTGGTATATTCCAGAGTAAGATCTACTGAATTATTTTGTTTTTGAAAACCTTCTGATGGAGTTGCTGAGGATGGACATGTGCGAACCACTCTTTTCGAAGAATGACAATTTCATGGCCATAGGTCACACATATGAATGTTTTTCCATTTGCAATCTTTAACCCAAGATAAAAAATAATGAAGTAAAATTTACTCCTACTGTGGGAATCTAACCCACAATTATTCGGGTTATAAGAAGAGCGCACATAGACGAATGCCCACCGCATCCGAGCCAGGAAATGCTCTCTTTCGGAGAACTTAAATCATCGAAAGGGCTACTAACAATATCTTTTAAGTCCGCCGTAAAGGGACGTTATAAACAAAAGTCCCACAATGTGTTGTGGTGTAGGATATAACAGCATGCGGGCGGCGCGATATTCCAGAGCTCTCCTGGGTCTAATACAGTAACAATTGCGGGAATGTTAAATTACGGTCCTAAACATTACTCTAGGCCAAATGTCGTTGTGTGCGTGTTCCAAAAACAGACCGTTCATGTCAAAACAGTACAACATTTACCCATTATTCGCAAAATGAACGTCCGATGGGCGAAAACGAGATCCTTTCTCATTTGTAGTTTAAAGCGGATGATTATAGCTCATATGTGAGTGGGTCCCCCGGGCCAAAAATAATCTTCAAACAATCTGTGACGTCACCACTTTTAAAAATGTTCCCCAAAATTGGCCCGAAAGACTCATAATGAGTCCAATACAAAAATCAACTGAGAAATTCATAGTTTAATGAGCTATCTTCATGTATGACCGGTTGTTTGAGATAATGAAAGTCCCGTGATCTTGCTATTTGATGACAAAGGCAGCCGGCCCAATCCCTCCTTCGAATTTGAAACGTCTACCCGTGTTTGTTTTTTGTTGCTCGCTGTCACGTATTGGCCGCGTGGCGGTGGGGTGTTAGCAGCCATCAACATTTTCGATGCCCAGTGCAATATAATGGGTGACTCTTTTGAAATGGACGTCCCTTGTAACGAGTAGCGTATCATGCATCACCAGGGGATGCAGAGGACGTAGTCTCGAAATGTACACGCTGTCATTGTGATGGATTGAATGAAACACAATTTGAGTGCAACAGGCAGGATAAGTCTTTATTGGAGTTATTATTAAGGTATATAGACACAAAAATATGAGTATAATTTATCAATCAATCAAACATCTTTAGTTCAATATCATCCATACACACCAAAATACAATGCACAACAATGATATTGAGGACATGAAATCACTAAGGCCAAAATGACAGAGGCGATCATGCCCTAATCCTAAATATAAGTTCCATGACAAATATATAACAAAACATAACACTAAACAAAGACAGGCAAGCACAACAACACACAATACATGCCCCGATTATGATCATTTATACAAGGAGATTTTGGCCATTCTGGCCACAGATGGGTAGTTGCACAGTGTGCCCATTCTGGCATCTGCACAGTGTGGGGCTGGAGACGGAGACACAGCGTGGCCAGAATGGCAACTGCACATTGGGTGCCATATTGGCATCTTCCATTCTTGCCCCACAATGGCTGTTCAATGAGTAATTGCCAATCTGGCCCCACAGTTGGCATTTGCCAATCGGGCCACAGTTGGCTGCCACTCTGGCCACAGTGTGTCTCCTAGCAATTATGATTTTGAACCAAAAATCAATGCTTGGTTCCAGGTATTTTCTCTTCCATATTGTTAAGATGGTTAAAATGTTGGCTGGTTCCCATTATCATATACAGATATTTGGTAAAGAGTAAATTCATGTTTTTGAGCATTCTTGGATGGTTTCTGGATGGTTCCCGGTGTTTTCGGCTCCTTTGTGTATTAATGGTTGTTGAGCATTGTCTGGAACCCAAATTAGCATTTTGGTTCAAAATGGTCAAAATCATGATTTTTAAACAAAAGTGGACACTTTGGATGGTTCCCAGAAGATTTCTGGATGGTTCCCGGTGTTTTCGGTTCCTTTGCATACTAATGGTTGTTGAGCTTTGTCTGGAACCCGATTCAACTATTTTGGCTCAAAATGGTCAAAATTTATGATTTTTAAACAAAAGTGGACACTTTGGATAGTTCAGATGGTTTCTGGATGGTTCCCGGTGTTTTCGGCTCCTTTGTGTATTAATGGTTGTTGAGCATTGTCTGGAACCCAAATTAGCATTTTGGTTCAAAATGGTCAAAATCATGATTTTTAAACAAAAGTGGACACTTTGGATGGTTCCCAGAAGATTTCTGGATGGTTCCCGGTGTTTTCGGTTCCTTTGCATACTAATGGTTGTTGAGCTTTGTCTGGAACCCGATTCAACTATTTTGGCTCAAAATGGTCAAAATTTATGATTTTTAAACAAAAGTGGACACTTTGGATAGTTCCCAGATGGTTTTCTTTCTCTGGATGGTTCCCCCCCGGTGTTTGCGGCTCCTTTGTGTATTAATGGTTGTTGAGCATTGTCTGGAACCCAAATTAGCATTTTGGTTCAATGGTCAAAATCATGTTTTAAACAAAAGTGGACACTTTGAGTGGGGTTCCCAGAAGGATTTCTGGATGGTGCCCGGCGTTTTCGGTTAATTGGGTATCGTGGTTTTTGAGCAGTGACTGGAACTCGATTCTTCACTATTTTAGTTCAAAATAGTTCAAATTATATTTTTAAACAGAACTGGACAATTTTGATGGTTACCAGTGGCTTAATAGATGGTTCAGGTGTTTTTCGGTCCTTGCGTATAATGGTGGTTTGAGCTTTGTCTGGAACCAGATTCAACTATTTTGGTTTAAAATTATGATTTTTAAAAAAAACGACACTTGGATGGTTCCCAGATTAGGTTCTGATGGTTCCCGGTGTTTTCGGCTCCTTTTGTATTAAATGAAGTTGTTGGGCATTGTCTGGACCCAAATTAGCATTTGGGTTTAATAATGGTTTAAAAACTTATGTTTTAAACAAAAATGGGCACTTTTGGATGGTTCCCGATGTCGGATGGTTTCCGGTGTTTTCGGTTCCTTGGTTGAATCAATGGTTTTTGAGCAGTTGTCGGAAACCCCAATTCAACTTACTTAGTTCAAAATAGTCAAAATTATGATTTTTTTTAAAAAACAGAAAGTGGACACATTGGGTGGTTCCCAGTGGTATGGATGGTTTATAGCGTTACGGTCCTTTGTTGTAGGCCCTAATGGTTGGTGAGCATTGTGTGTGGAACCCGATTCAACTATTTGCTTTAATTATGATTTTTAAACAAAAGTGGATACTTTGGATGGTTCCCAATGGGTTCTGGATGGTTCCCGGTGTTTTCGGCTCGTTGGGTATTAATGGTTGTTGAACAGAGCTGGAATCCGATTAAGCTATTTTGGTTCAAAGTTGTCAAAATTATGATTTAAACATAATGTGGCACTTGGATGGTTCACCAGCTTTTTCTGGATTTGGGGTACTGGTGTTTTAGGCTCCATTGTGGGTCAATGGTTGGCGATCATTTCCCGCAACCCCAAATTGGCTGTATTTTGTCCAAAATGGTCACAAAATTAGGATTTTAAGCAAAATTGGACACTTTTGGACGATTATCAGATGGCTTTTAGTGGTTCCCGCTGGTTTTCGGCTACTTGGGTATCGATGTTGTTGATCATTGCCTGACTCAAATCGGCGATTCGGTCCCAAAGTAGAAAAAATAACGATTTTTAAATCAAATGTGAAACATGGATGGTTCCCAGATGGTTACGGGATGGTTCTCGGCGTTTTCTGCTCCTATTGTATTGATGTTTTGATCATTGCTGAAAACTTCAAATTGGCTTATTTTGTTTTTGTTTGGTTGTTATTTTTTTTTTTTTTTTTTTTTTTGGTTTTTTTTTTTTTTTTTTTTTTTTTTTTGTCCAAAATGGTCAAAATATTGATTTTAAACAAAGTGGAACTTCGGGATGGGTTCCCGTTTTTTCGGATCCTTTGTCGTACCAATGAATGGTGCTTCATTGCCTGATGAACCCCTAAATTGGCAATTTTGTCCAAGTTGGGTCGGAAATAACATTATCAAACACAAGTAGACTTCTTTGGATGTTTCCCGCGTGGTTTATGGACGGTTACCGGTGTTTCACCGGGCACTTTGTGGATCAATGTTGGCGTAATTTCCCGACCCCAGATTGGCTCTTGTGGTCCAAAATGTTCAAAATTAGGATTTTTAAACAAAAGTGGACACCTTTGGATGAGTGCAGATGGTTTTTACTGTTCCCGGTTTTGTTTGATTTGGATGTTTTGACATTGCTGCACCCCAAATTGGGGTCCAAAATGGTCAAAAATATGATTTAAAAAAAGAGACACTTTGGATGGTTCCCAAACGGTTTCTGACCGGTTTTCGGTGTTTTCGGCTATTTTGTTTATCAATGGGTGTTGAGAATTGCTGCAACACAAAATGGCTTTAAAAAAAGACCCAAAAGTGCACACTTGGGATGGTTCCCGGTTTGTTTACGGCATCTTGTGTGTCAATTGGTTGTTGATCAGTGCCTGAACCCCAAATGTTGATGTGGTCCAAAATGTTAAAAATAATGATTTTTTTTTTAAGGTAGAATTCGGATGGTTCCAGATTGGTTCTAGGCAGTTTGCATTGTTTCGGCTCATTGTGATCAATGGTTGTTGAGCATTGCCTTGCAATCCAAAATTGGCAATTTTGCCCAACCCAAAATTGCTGTAGATAGAATAAAAAACAAATAAAAGAAACCACAAATACTTCATGTGCAGAGGCAAGGGTGATGATTTGCGCGCAGATTGCATATCCTGGTGCGTAAACCCGGCGCCACGGAAAAAACCGGTCTGATGATTCGCTGTTTTTGCGTGAGTCCGACAAGAAAAGAACCCCAATTTTTGCCTCATGGTTGTGACAGAACCGGTGTACAGGAAAGCATAAGGCATCCAGTTTCTCCAGTCTATTTATCCAGTCTATGGACTTCAATGCAACTTCACGCTGATAAATTTGAAGCAATTTTACATTATGTGTGATGTGCGCAAATTGACAACGATAATTACCGATAAAGTTCTAGGGCAATAACCTGCAGAAAATTTTAAATTGCCTCTGCCATCATGTGTTGTTATTGTGCCTTCAAAGTCCCTTATAAATTCTCTATGTTCACCAAATGGAACTAAAGAATACACTATTATAAGGCGGAACATTATTTCCTAATACGAATTTTGACCCCAAAAGCAAAATCACATGGGCGCAATTGCAGAAGGGCGGGTAATTTCGCGTATTCAGCAATATGCGTTGTGCCTTGCGGCGCGCGCGAGCAAAAGTTGGAAGGAGAGTGATGAGGCGCATCAAACGCCTTGATGCATCGTTTCGATGACGATCGATTCGATTTGACACCATACCCATGGTAACTTGTTATCCAATTGTTAAAAATAATGGCTGCGCACGTGAGTTGCTTTCGCAAACAGAATGAGAATGGGATTTAAATTTCACAATTTGGAACCCCCTCAAAATTGTTGGATTTGGAGTGTGAAGAATAAGAGATGAAACGCCTGTGTTTTTGAATAAGACGTTTTCTTGTAGCGAAGCGGGACCACATTTGGGGACAAAATGGCATTTTCCCTGTGTTCCATTTCGGCCGATAATTCGTGATTTTTGGTCCACAGTACTCGAAATCCTATCGCAACAGGTAAGAAATGACAAATGCATCGTATTATGGAGCATATCAAAATCTAGGTCGGTATTTTTAGTTTAATTTTTTGTTTAAAATTCGGGATTTATGTCCAACTATTGAACAATCTTGCATTGTCCAAAAAGACGACACGCAGATTTTGCCTCTTTTGGCACAGTAATTTGATAAAATAGTGAGACAGAATTGAAAAAAAAAAAACGGGCATCAATACGAAACCTAGAAACTTGACCTCTGGAATACAAAAACGAACAAAGTCAATTTTTATAACATTTCTATATTTTTACAGGGAAACCTAAAAAAAAATGAGTGTGGAAAATCACTATTTTTCATGTTTTCTCAAAAAATACTATTTTTGGGAAAAAAGATTATCATATTTGGATTCCTGAGATTCATTTACCGTCTCAAATATGTGTACTTTTTAGTTATGTTGGAACAATAATTAAGAAGATACCGGCAAAAAAAAAAAGTTCCTTTGAATTCCTGCTTTAACCACCCCTCTTAAGGACAGTGTCAAACCGAGTTTCTCCCCCCCGGGAGGTATCTATTTGGGTCTTGGAAAACTTTGCAACTTATTTGATTATTTTGTGTACAAGATATGCATTTCTAGAAAAAGAAAATTGCCACAGAATTCGAAGGTGGCAATCAAATAAAGGTAACATTCCCATATTTAAACTTAGTTTTCATGATTACAAAATATTTTATTTTTTAAAACGTTTATAATAATAAAAAACCCTGTTTTACCCGGCCCGACCGACCCATTTTTCAGTTTGCAGATTTTTTTTTATTTTTCCAAAAATCATGTCAATCAGCTAGGTTATCGATTTGGCATTTTTTAGAAAGAAATAGAAAATTTGTTTGTAAAAAAATCCATTTTCTTTCTCTTGATTTTTAAGGATTTTGGGCTATTTTGGCCAATTTAATTGAGTCCAGAAAGAAAAAAAAATTAAAAGAAGAACAAATTCGCCCGCCCGACCGACCCTACTAGAAAGGTCCGCCGCCCGTAAAACAGGGGTTTTCTGTTTTCGTCGCTTACCTCTAACATTTACACTTTTTAAATTGATGACGATAGCCATCGCACACAATGTTAGCAAAAAAAAATGAATGAAAAAAAAAAAGAAAAAAAAAATTAAAAAAAAGTTTGAAGTTTGTTGAATGATGTTTGATGTTTGAATGATTGTTTGAAACGATTTGGACTGCGCCATTCGATCCCGGCCCGGGTGGTCAGTTTCACCGTGGTAATTCATGGAAATGGTTAAGTTCTGTTGTAGGTAAATTAAAATAACCAGCAATTATCTTGGTATAGCTCCGTAATAATGACGTCACAATTTGACCCCCTAGCTTACTTGAAAACTTGTGGATGAATATGTTCATGACCAAAGCCGTCGCGTTGTCACTGCACGGGCGTCACTGCCATAACTTTCAATGGCACCTGTATGTCAAATTGCAATTTAGGACCTACTCAAAATAAGGGAAAATAAGAAAGAAACGGACAAAGGATTTTTATTTTCAAATTATATTTTTATCATTAATGAACAAATCAGAAGAAATCAGAAAGAAAAAATTGAAAAACAATGCTGGAAAGGTGAAATAAAAAATAATATGCAGGAGTAAGGAGAAATAAAAGCATAGGTTTATAACATAGATAAAAATGCTATTTTTAAATATAGAAATATAAACTCAAATCACAACTCATGTTGGCAGAAACCAAAATCGGCGATCGTGCTTTCCAAGCTGCAGCACCAAGACTGTGGGGAACTGCATCCCACGTAACATAAGGGAGGTATGCTCAGTAACAAGCTTAAAAAAAATCTTAAAATCTCATATATGTTTCTTACTCTTTGCTTTTTTCTATTTGTTGTTCTTGTTGTTGTTCCTTGCATAAGACGCCTTGATCTCTTGTAAAGGCGCTTATAAATCATGTAGGTATGTTTGTATGTTTTGTATGTATGTATGTATGTATGTATGTATGTATGTATGTATGTATGTATGTATGTATGTATGTAGTATGTATGTATGTATGTATGTAGTATGTATGTATGATGTGAATGTATGTATGTATGTATGTATGCATGCAGCATGCATGCATGCAGGAATGCATGCATGCCTGCATGCATGCAGGAATGACATGCATGGATGCTGACATGAACAAAGCTTATAGAGGGGTGTTGTCTTAGACGCCTATATTGTTAGTGGTTATATTAAACTTAAAAGAGATCCAGGGGTGAAGGTTCGAATTTATTTGGCACTAGTCTATATGAAATTACTATTCATGACAAAATATTTGGGTTGCCTCAAAACATCTCTCGCGGCGGGCGCTTTGGTGGCAAAACATGTATCTCAAAAATCGGCTTTTGAGATTATTTAGCTTTAGTTCGGCCATTTGCATTTTATTATAACATTAAAAATTAGTTAGATTGAATATAGTTAATTATATTTATCATATCATTTCGTTTATCCCTCAATTGTGAGGGTTAATGAATACAACCATTTTCAGAATACAACACAATTGGTCAAGTTACGTAGTTTTGCCATAAAAATTAAGGGAAAAGATTGTTTGATGGCAAAATACAACATGCGTATAAAATTTCATGGTGAACACCAAAATATCACTAGAAACGAATAAAGTCTTAATATGTGGGTTTATAACATTGTTAGTTTTAAATTACCCTCTTTTAGTTTGATCTTACCATCTTAGCTTGATCTTACCCTCTTAGTTTAATCTTACCCTCTGTAGTCCAATTAATTTGTAGAGCAAAACATGGCCACTCATAGAAAGGTTTATGGCAAATTAAGTCTCAGTTACGTATAGGCATCGCCCAGACATTTGTTATATGATGATTAGGTACCAATATCGACACTGGAAATGTATATAGGGGCCTACCTGAACTGAACAGAAATGGAGTCCTGCCGGGTCCCACCTGGGGTGTGGGTCCTGGGGGACCCCCCAAAAAGAGCCCAAAAAATTGGTGTACATAGTGAAGGAGGCTTACCACGTTAAAATCCACCACAGTCGTGGACCATGCCACCGCCTATTCAGCAGCCAAACGACAGACATTTTCAACGTTGAAAAGTCCCGCCAGACCCCCAAATGTGCCCCCCCCCCCCAAATTGGCAGCTTAGTATGAGAGCGAGGTACACTCAGACATAATGTCCAATATGAACAAGTGAGTTTGTGCGAATACCAAAATGGGTAATACCGCACAAATTGACTGTTCATACGGTACAGACCTTCAAAATATGGCCGCCCTAGAAAACTGTTATCCAAACTTGGCTTAGCTAGATATTGGGGGGTAATCACATGTTAGTTTAAATATCTATCAACCTCAAGGAAAATAGAATAATGACTTATGGACAGACCAAAATATCCGCTGTGCTTAGACCTATCAGCAGGGCCCGTATGCATTGGGAGGGATGCGGCCGCACCCCCCTCCATTTCACAAAAAAAATATACGAAGCCAAAATTTAGAGATACTTTGACAAGAAAGGTTCAACAATTTACACAATTTGGGTGGGTGGGGTTAGGTACACTTTTACCCAAAACCCAAGTTCCGCACCCCCCCCCCCCACCCCCCCCCCCCAATAAACCATATTCAGTCAATATTTAAAATATTACATTTTATGTTTGACAATTTGATATTTTATTGTAGGAATCTGCAAAAAAAAAATGTATTTGTAAGCAGGCCTTTATTTGTAATTAAGGTGTTGACAATATGATTTTTGTTATTTCAGAATCTGAAGAAAATTGTAACACTATGTATGTAATTTTTAAATATTGACTGAATCCAAACCTATCAAAATACCAATATTTTGGTGTGTGAATTGAGAATGAAAATCAATTACATCTACATAGACAAAATAATTCTTTCTTTCAGTTCTGCAATACAAAACAATATCAAACGTGTATTGACTGCAATTAAGATTATAGTGACAGGAAGGGGATGTGTAGGATACAAGTTTCTCTCAAATTGCCTTGATCAGTTGTAAACCACCTACCGAAGAACGTTTTTCAAAGATTTATTGGTACGAACAAGCACGAAAGAAAACCACAAACCTTGCTTTGAACCTGCTTATCCCTAACGTCCTAGAGGAAACAATGCTTTGAATTCTGCGTGCACAACACAGAAATGACTAAATCACCATCTTATCATATAAAGAAGGCGTATTCAGTTATTCAACTCAGGGGTGATCTAATACATTGGTAAAGCATTCTAAATATGCCAACAACCTGGGTTAAAAAAATGTGGGTCGCGTCTCTCTATTGTATTAACGCCATAGCGTTCTAAATGGCAATTTTTTTAGCGCTCACATTGTGTAGTAAGGGATTGTGTCAGACAAAACCGGTTTCATTGTAAATTTTCATCAAACTCCACCCCCCCCCCCCCTCAAGAAAATTTATGCCACTGGATATGAAACATTTTGTTATTTGAATTTTCAATATGCAATATCACCAGTTTATTTTGATGAAATATGCGATTGTCAAAAAATGGATTTTTTTGTAATGATTTCGATAATTCAAGTTTTTGGAATTACATTATCTCATATTTAGATGGACAAATCCTTGATATTGAACTGTTAATTTATGGGTAAATTTTCAGGATGTGCAGAAGAAAAGAATGTTTAATTTTTTGTGCAACGATCCTTTATGGCAATCCTGAAAATTAACACACAATATCAAAGTATTGTCGATCTAAATATTATATTCAATTAAAATATCTTACCAAATTATATGCAAATCATTAAAAAAAACAAAGAACCAAACTAGTCTAATATGAAGTTTTATGTGATTATATCTATACCACAGCGCAAATATTTGAGAACCTTGGTTTGTGTAAGTACAGTGAAGTTTCCGGATTGGTTTATATCCTCATGCATTTTACACAGACAATGAAAAAGAAAGTACCTACCAGGCTAGGATATGCCATCACAGGAATGGGTGGGGGATGTTGTCATTGCAACCTGATATAATTGTAGGTAGGGTAACATTGTTGCAATATTATGCATAGTATCGGCTCTACAAACCTATTTTAATTAAAAACTAGTAATGTTCCATCATGTAGAGCTAACAAATCCATGTGTGATATGATTTTTTGGATTTACTGTCTGTGTAAATTAACATTTTGCTGCAATTTGCAAAACTTTATGACGTATATTTTCGGTATTTGACGGTATTTATTTTTTTCATATCAATGGAAAGAAGAGGATCCTATAAACTATCCAGTGGTATCAAAATTATATGCCTATCTCTTTTTCATAGAAATGGGTTGTTGTGGAAATAGGTACTTATTCTTTGACATGAGTCACTTTGTAATAATGTATGCACTACCCAAAAATTGTAGTTTTTCATATAGCAGGCCTACACCTGATTACAGTTATTATCTTTAATAGGTCTACCTATACTAGCCTACCTGGGTCGAATGGCATTTTACGAACGTTTGGTCCATCCAAGGCAATGGGATTATTATAATGGCCTAGAATAGAATGTCTTTGTAGGCCCTGTTTCCTAGAACTGTAACTAGATGGGTCACAAGGGGCCCATGTAGGGGTTTTCTGATAGGCCCATAACATCAGATATCTGTCGGTCCTGGGTCATTTATATTCCTTGAGGTGTGAGCGATCATTGAAGCTTGCTTGCCTGTGTACCCCCAATATCTAGGCTGCCTAGTTGGACACAGCAGAACAGAGTATCGGGCGGACATTTTGAAGTGTCTGGTACGGTAGTTGCAGCTAACAATTTGTCTGTATTACCCATTTGTATTCCACAAACTCAACTTGTTAATTTGGACTTATTTCTGAGTGGTACCTCGCTCATCTAAGCTAGCACAATTTGGGGGGCATTTGTGTGTGTGTTTGTGTGTGTGGGGGGGGGGGGGGGTATGGCGGATCTTTCAAACGGTTTGAAAATGTCTTGTCGTTTGTGCTGCTGATATAGGCATGGCAGTGGGCTCACAATGGTGGTGGATTTAAGTGGTACCTAGCTCCCTCATCTATTTAGCACCCATTTTTGGCTCCTTGGGAGGTCTCCCAGGACCACACCCAACGGGGACCCGGCAGACTCACCATTCCTTTTCATTTAGGGGACTCCCTACACACTCAAATTGTCAGATATTGGTACCTAATTTGTCTAACCAAATGTCTCGGGCTGATGGTCTAGTAGTTTTGCCATTAAAATAATAAGGGGATTTTGAGAGAAAATGACACGTAACTTATAGATACGCAGTTTGCCGAAAAAATACCCTCAGAATGTTAAAATGCACCCGAGTAGGATGTGCTATCTCAGAAGGGAAGCATTTCTGGCATATAAGACTTTGTTAAATGAAAGCAGCGCCCCCAAATAGCCCAGAAAAGAACATAACTTATTCAAAAAGTCAAAATTCCGAGTTAACAGTGTTTGACCATAAAAGTGCCGCTCGTTGCGCCTTTAAATCTATCAGCTGATTTAGTACGATATTCACAACATGGTTAATTCACACTCCGCAACACGACATCCGACATTTGGCCAGAAACTACGACTTTATTTCTATTATTCATGGCTTTCAAATTCCAAAAGAAAAAAAAAAAACCTCAGTCCACTCAGAAAATCTGTTCAAAAATGACATTCTCAAAACGTTGAACGAACACCGTGCGTACACACACCGACAGGTTACGCTGAAGTTCGGCGCATATTTGGACCAATTACGCACCACATTGCGAGTTGCATTTTGGACCAATTACCACCAAATATTTTGTCAAGGCAGCTTCTTCTTTCATAATAATAATAGTGGATGGCTTTTTTTCGGCTGTAACAGAAAGATCGCCCTCGTTTCTGTTTCACCTCAGCATCCCAATTATATAATGTGTGGATGTCTTCATTGATTAGTGGATTAAAGGGGATTCTTGATTTCCTAATTTGGGGGTCAAATTTAGGTCAATTTGAAAAAGAGGCTCAAAATATCAGAACTAACTAAGTCAATCGTTTTGATCAACAAAATGTAACTGACTGCAATTAATGAACGCTTGAATGTTTCCACATACCAACACCTCCCTCATCACCAAACGATTTCCAAATCCGCAATAATACCAATTTAGTATCATTTGTCCCCTTGTAGTGTGAATGCCTTTACCAATGTTGATATTTTATCAAGGTTCTTTTAAAGCGTAAAAAGAATCTACAAAAGAAGACAAATTCAAAATCAGTCCCCGCAAAGTGCCCCCTTTTGATGTGACCCACACTATACATTTTTTCAATAACCGACCATCTATACTAGCTACAGCTATTCTTGTTTAAGGCGAATACTTAGTTTTTCAAGAGATTTATACTTTTTACTGATCAAGAAAAAAATGGCGAATTATTTCTGGCAGAGTAATCGAAATACACATCCATCCTAAAAAATCTCAACTTTTTTTAGGTGATCGGGGGAAGAGGCCATATGCCACGAAATGCCCCCGGGTTGAAATATTGGGTGAACTTTACAAAATGGGTAGGCCGATTGGGCAAGGTCATTCAATCTGAAAAAAGATTTTAATTATATTGGGCCACCCCTTTGAAAATATTTATTTTTGAGTTGAACATTCTTCAGGGCCTGAAGGTTACCGGTCGAGTTATCATAACGTGACACAGAAAGCTACACAGAATTGATTATTTTTTACAAACCTATAAGGACTCAAGCCTATATAAATATGATACCAAACCTTTTTAATACAAAATATCATGAAGCAGGCCTTCCATTTTTAAACATAGCCTATCATGTGAACTACCAAATTAGGGTTGGTCCCGAAGGGCCTATTTTAAAATTAACTGCATTTTAGTATAATGCTTCAGCAATAAATGTGAATTAGCCCTATGACGTCACATTGGTATGACTTTTAAGGCTTTCCAAGATTTGAAAAACACATTAAGTGGCTGGCAAGTCAGGAACTAGTTCAATGGCCAGTTTTTTTGGAGGATTTTTTTCATGTTTACCGGCATTAACATGTTTTCTTTCCCATATATTTTAAGGAATCTATATATTTATTTTTTCCCATATTTTGTTCAGTTTTACTTTTACTATGTACGCATTTTTGCCAGAGCAATCACATGGGCTGAACTGCAAAAAGGGCGGGTAATTCCGCATATTACGCAATACTCGCCTGTGCTATCGCGCGCGCGATGTAATGAGCGCATAAGAAAACGCCTTGATGCATCGATTCGATATGGACGCACACCCATGGTAAATTGTAGCAATTGTTAAAATGGTTGGCCCAAGTGGTGCTTGCAAACAGAATTGGATTTAAATTTCACGATTTGAGCCTCAAAATTGTTTAATTTTGATTCATATGTATCCAGATGAAGCAATTTGACCTGGTGCAGAAGCAGTGTGAAGAATAAGAGATGAAAAGCTTGTGGTTTGGAGTAAGGCCATATTTTGTAGCGAAATGCGGAACAATATTTGGACAAAATGGCGATTTTCTCGGTGTCCACTTTCGGCGATAATTCGTGATTTCGGTTCCCAGTTACTCGTAAATCCATATCAGCAAAAGGTATAAGAAATGAATGCATCGTATAGAGCATATCAAAATCTAGGGTCGGTATTTTTAAGTTTTCATTTTTGGTTAAAAATCGTGAGTTATGTCAACCTTTGAACAATCTTGGCGTTGTTCCAAAATTGAAACACGCGGATTTTTGGACTTTTTTGGCAAATAATTTGATAAATAGTGCAAAGGAATTTGAAAAAAAGGGGAAACAACCGACCTAAGTAGAACTATGACTCTGGAATACAAAACGAACAAGGCACATTTTTTATAACAATTTCTATATTTTTTGATAGGGAACCAAAAAAAGTGAGTGAAAATCTCCACTTTTTTATGATTTTCTCAAAAAATACGTATTTTGGGGAAAAATATTATCATCATTTGGATTCTTGATTCATTTTCTTCTCAAATATGTATACTTTATATGTTGGACCAACAATTAAGAAGATACGCCAAAAAACAGTTCCTTTGAATTCTGACTCACAAGCCCCTTAAGGGCGGGGGGAATGAAAGGACCGACCACTAATTATGAGTCCTTGGCTGGTTTCAAGGGTTGGGCTTTATTCCTTTCAAATGAAGCTGACTCGGAGTCTGAAGCGCTTCATCACCCTGCTGCCCTTAATGACGTTCTTATCCAAGTTTTGGGTGGTATCCGGTAACTTGGCCTAAGGCCCACCACTGTCACCCTACCGCAAATGATTTGTGACCTGCTTGCATCTGAGGTGTGCGTTAGGCCGATGCTCCATGTGCAATTTACATTGTGAAAAAATGTTTTAAAAACCTCTTCGTTCCCACTTTAAAAAACCTGTGACATGGTCAGGATAAACTTTTTATGTAGCCTAGTTCGTGTGGCCCAAAACCAGTTTCAGCAACCATACAACACGAGCTATAGGCTAGGCCATCTTTCATACAGCTAGTAGTATGGCTAGACATGTGATTTATGGCTACTAGTACTAGGCGAATAGGCATATAATTGGTTTGCTTTTGATCACCTATTCTAAGCATCGCTAGGCCTACTTTGTATGTTTGTTTGACCTATAAACCATTGCTATAAATCAGACCTGAATATGGCTGGTGCCATCCTCCATTGTAGGCCGTGCGCAGGCCAAAAGTCCATGCATAGGCGTGATATTGCTTAGTAAATTTAATAGTTTGTACATGTGTATGTGCCTATACGTGTTGATGCGAATGAAGCCCTAGCTAACATCGCTATTGGTTTTAGTTGAGAGTTGGGGGGGTGCTGCACTAAGGGTCTATACTGTAGCTATACTAGCATACCAAGTTAAAGGGCAAGTCTCTATCTAGTCTCAGAATAGGGCCCGCTAAAGATGCTAAAAATGTAAAACTAAGTACACAGACAGTGCACATGCTATAGCTACCAATGTCTTGGCTTAGTTTTTTTTTGTTTTTTTTTGGCTAGCCATGTCTATCTAATGAATGCAAACATAGCAGCAGAGCGTGAAGTGTACATCACGAAAATCATAATCGCAGCATTTTCATACATAGACAAAACTAAAGTCCATTTTGATAGCCACATTCTAAGGAGAACTGACCACGATCAACACATCCCAGACTAGTAGTAACACGTGTTTTGCTTGTTCATGTGTTTGAATGCAGACAGGTACACAACTACAACTTACAAGATATTAAGGGAGGGGTCATTATTTACGGCCAGGTGGGATGGAGGAACTTTTGAACTAAATGGGGCAATCAGCACGATCACAAGGGGGGAAGTGTGAAATTTTGAACGCAAGCGAGGGGCGAACACGCGAAATAACCGTAAAATAAACATAAAAATAAGTGTTTTACGGAAATACCGTAAAATTAATGTAACTGCGTAAAATTTACATAACCTTAAAATTTAAGGTAAAATACAAGTTCCAGCATTTAAACATAAAATGCATTTTAAAAAATGGTAGAACAAGATCATGTTATTGCGCTTTGTGTCCTGTATGACGAACACTACTGGTTTAGGACACGGAGTAGTTTTGAAAAGAAAAAATATACAGAACGTTATTTTAAAACGGATTAAAACATTTCCAAATGGTAAACTACATGAGCTCGACTGTGACGGAAACTATGAGAAAATGTTAAATGCAGAATGTTGGTTCGAGTCCTAACGTTTGAATTAGACTGGCGTTGAGTACTGTCATAAACAATTCCCGTGTGTGGTTTCTGATGTGGTTTGTGGCCTGTGTCGCTATAGTGTGTATGTGTCACTTATTCAGTGATCACTTCTGTTGTTTAGTGATCGCTCTTGTTTCAAGAATCACCTCCATTTCAGCAGTGATCGCTCCGTTCATCACTCAGGAGAGCCTCCTGCTAGTCTATATTATTAAAAACTCAATGGCATGGGTAGCGCCATGTTGAGTTTTTCCTCCTTTTCATCGTAGCAAGCACTCGGGGGCAGTCTCCCACCAAATCATGACTTTGCTTTCACAGCGCGCCATGCGTAATTCTTAAGTGACAGAGAAGATTTTTTAGGATACGAATTTTCTCTCAAATTGCAGCAGAATCGCTGGTAGACCACCTACCAAGAACGTTCCTAAAGGTTTATTGGACCAAACAAGTACAAAAGAAAACAGCAACCTTGTTTTGGAACTTTGCCTGCCAACGTAATTTTTCCCCATAGAAACACCCGGCTTTTGACTTCTCTGTCGTGCACGCAGAAAGTACTAAACCATCACTATTATTACTTTAAGACGGTGTATTCGGTTATTCACTTCAGGTTGATCTAATACATTGGAAGCATTCCAAATATGCAAAAAAAAACGGGTTCAAAACCATTGGGGCGCTTCTTTCTGGGAATCCCCTCATGTCTCTTTAGGGATTTTGGGTAATATATACCTCCGCCATAATTTTCCTTGTCAAACTTCGCCTAAATACGGTTTCATCGAATATGATCGAAAAATTCAAGAAAAAAATTGAGGGTCACCGATGTCACTTTTGAGTTTGGCAAACATTACAAAATACACTGTTTCGCCAAAATAACTACATAAGTCTCTGGAAAAATCATTTTTTCAAGTGACGATTTTGGTTTATAGCGTAAAAATTACCATAATTTTTATGTTGTGGGATTTTTTTTATATAAGTTGCGTGCGCACTCCCTGTCAAGCTTCTAATAAAACCAAAAAATCATGGGGTCACCGAGTACCCTTTTGAGATATTCATGCGAAAATCCGTATGTTTCTTGAAAAAGTTAACCCTTGCGACATCTTAGTGCGTACAGCTCCGACAAAAAACGCAGAATAATACGCAAGCGTGTCTGAGCGCATGTCTCTGAATGTTGCGTAACCAGCGAGATCGATTCTTTCGATTTAGGGCCTATATAAATTCGCTTTCACCTTTTTATCTTTAAATGTTCTGAATCCGAGTTTCGTGTTATCATACTTTTGGTTTAAATCCTATATTCGCATTTGTGACAGGATAGGCGGCATCACTCCATGGTTAGAACACCTATTTAAGCGAGCGGCATAGCTAAACTGATAATCGTGGCATTTGGTGATAAAACATGAAATTGGCAGCAGATGTACAGAAAAATTAGTAGCAAACAGAATCAGATCATTATCGCCATCGCATTCCATCCCTGTCGGCCATTTTTCCAAGATGGCCTCCAAAATGACCATTTAGGTTGTATTTTGCTAATATTCAACCCTGCCTTTACTTAGTCTGTACTAAGCATAAAAATATGCTAAATGCAATGTTACAATGTTGTTGTCCAATCACAGGCCATTGCAAATAATTGTGTCCCCTGTGGCCTATTTTTCCAAGATGGCCACCAAAATGACCATTTTAGGCATATTTTGCTAATATTTCCACACCTGCCCTTTTACCTTATGTCTATACTAGGCATAAAAATATGCAAATGCACGGTTAAATGTTTTCTCCA
>JAMKCH010027142.1:0-29002 GCA_023653785.1 Ophioderma brevispina
GTTCATCGCAGAGTGGTTGTGACAAAAGTCAGAGAGGGAGAGAAAGTGAGAAAGAGGGATTGAGAGGGCATTGGCTGATACAGGGGCCCTTTTCCCCCTCCTGCGACAGGATACCTACTTATACGTTTGAAAAATACTCTGTACCCACGAATTTCCATTTTTTTTCGCGCTACTCGATTGATCAATTTAGTGCAGTGTCTCTCTTTCATAAATTACACCAAACAATTGAAGATTTTGGTTATAAAACAGTTGGCATGAATTATAAAGTGGACGTCTTACCAATTTCAAATTGTTTCTATCAAATATACATGAGATGAGAAAATGTGTTTTGGAATTACATCGCGAGTTCCGTGCTTCGGTGCCTGCACCCAGCCTCGGGCCGCTTCATATATGCACTCACTCTATATTTTTTATTTGAAACAAACTAAAACCATCAGCTATATTGTACCCTTTTTAACAAATGGTTTATCATACCTCTATCATTTAAAGTTAACCACTTAAAACTTCTTTTGCTTCTATCAAATTTTTCAGAGAAGATGTTTTTGAAAGTGGAACATTACACGGGTTCCGCGCTTTGCCCGGAGGGGGGCTCCCCCTCGCGTGGTAGGGGGACTCCCCCTCCCGCACCCCCCCCCTGGGCCATCTCCATAAACACTCTACAGATGAATAATTCAAACAAAAACACCCATTCAGTTGCATCAACTACATTATACAACTCACATTCTAAAATTGCTTCAATATTTTTAAAAAAAAACTCCCCCACCCCCCCGGGATGGGGTTTCTGAAAACAAAGTTTGGTAAAAGGGGCCCTTAACTCCAGGTTCCCCCGGGCCCGTAATCTCCAAGGTTCCCCAGGCCCAATTTCTCTCGGCGGCCCTGTATATTACTACTAGAAGACATGAATATCCTAATCCTAAAAACTAACCGTGATTACTATCAGTTGTCACAGTGACTATAGGGCCACTTGTACGGCAGGTCAATATGTTATCTTGGCAGACCTGCCTACACCGACACCCAAGCATGCAGATAATACAAGGAATCACCTGTAGTCTTAGAAATAGCTGAACTGTTCAGGTGAACCAGGTGCTTGCATTGTATTCTTCGCATCCTTGATGATCTTGAGGGCAAACAAAGTCTGTTCATATAATTAACCTTCCGTGCAAGGGCCCTATAACTATAGTGTCATGCTGCTTGTTACTTGAACACGTCATATCCCTGGCAAAGCCGCGGCTCCATATGGAGTGTCCAGTGAGTTAGACTTAGAGAAACCTTAGTTTCGCATGCAACTTAATATATTAGCAAATCATACCCATTCTTTAATCGGAATGAAAACCGAATGATTTATCGTTAGGACGCTGACACAGCTCTATTTTAGGTTTGCAGAAGAGAGTACTTAAAAACTTGGTCCTCAGCAGATTTACTGAATTCACAAGTACACTCAGATAAATTACTCACCCAATTTGTTGCTAATTGTCTTATAATACAAATCATTGAAAGTGATTTGCAAAAACGGCTAGAAATAAACAAATAGACATCTGGGCATTCTCTTGAAATGTGGGTCAACATCTTACATTTAAGTCAAAATAAAAAATGCAATTTTGTAAGAATTAAGTAGAATAAGCTGATAACATATGTTACATACAATAGATGGGTATTAAAGATAATTGTGTCCCGCTAGAATTGTTCCTTTGCCACGTTTTTCACAATTGAGGTTGCCCGTTACGGGTCCGTCTTCCAAGACAAGAGTGTGTCCCATACCCTACTTTAGTTACATATTGCTGTTGACCCTACAGTGTAGTTTGGGTTGTAGATTTGTTTTAGGGGTTGCCTTGATTTATTTAATACCAATTACAGTCTCCATTGCCTGAGTGCTAATTCAATACACGATGGTGGGATGTTTACGTGTGACATGTGGTGTTTTTTTCAGTTACTTGATAGAACTTAACATAGATTGTTGTTTTTCAAGTAGTACCTCTTAGTGCCTGAATCATTACCTGATTTGTTAAATGAAATTGCCCAATATGTCTTAAAAATGTAATGGATTCTTCAATTTTCATTTTGGGGGAATTTCATCCGTTTTTGCATAATTTGGTATGGGGATGTACTCTGTTTTTGAAGACCATTTCCGTCAAATTTTGTTACTCAACCACAGAATTTGAAAACTTGCTTGTAATTCAATTTCCAAATACATTAATTGACCTAGTCCCACAATACATAACACCTTCTCACTGTGCTTCTTTATTCTACAGTACATTAAGGGTTGGCCCGTTACTCTGTGACTGACTGTGTAACGGGCCATACTTTTTGGTCACATTTTGTCACTATTTTTAAAGTTCACAGCAAGATTTCACGTTAATTGTTTTTTCCTCTCTTCTCAATATGCTCCCAATTACTTAAGACAAAGAAGAAAAACTGTTTCATATTAACTTTGAAAGTAATTTTCTCTCATATGGGTTGGGATGTCACTTTATGGTGACGGACAGCATAACAGGCCAAACTCTGATTTTTTGAGATAACACAAAAGGAAATTCTGATGTTGACATGCAGTTTTTCAATAAAGGCCCAAGTTGGTACCTACTGAAGTAACAAAAAATCTAAAATCAACCAGTTACAACATGATTGGATGCACTAATGAAGCGTTTAAAAAAGTGTGACATTTCTGTGTAAGGTAAAAATGGCCAAAAATGCTAATTTTTCACCAAAAATAGCCCTAGAAAGTGGAATGAGGAGGGAATCCTGGAATTTTTTTGGTTTTCTTATCTATATATGGTCGTGTGTCATATGGTCATTTTCACACAGTGGTGTAACTTTGTACCCTTGCGGGTCCAAAATTTCAAAGTACTTTTTTATTTGTTTTATTTTCACTAAAAAAGTACTCCCAAATGATCAAATTTTGAATTAATTACTGTTTTTGTGGCAGCTTAATCTATTTCAAAAATGGTGTAATTTTGGAATATTGTGCATATTGGGTAAATTTGAGCCAAAATCATTTTTTGTGTGAAAAATCATTTTTCCAAAATTGTAACATCAATTTTCAGCAAAGAGATACTATTTATTCAAAAGTAGAATGTAGTGTCAAAATTTACACTCCTTTTTGACTATTCCTTTGGTTGAATTCATAAATATTTGAAGGAAAAGCAATTTTTGATGGAACTCGTCATATCAACTCACAATTTTTTATTTTTAAATATGTTTTCATTGAGCCAATCCCCATCATGCTCCCTGTACTACATCTCTTCAATGATGGTTACTTCTGACACAAGTTGCAGAAAATCTTTAATTCTTAACAACGTGAGTTTTACACTTGCAGTCGTTTGGAGGTGACAGTTAAACATTGTTAACATGTTCGTGAAATGTGACAAATATGTACCATGCTTTTGTTGCTAATATTGAGAACTGACTCTAATTTTGCATTCAACACATATTCCATTCATTCTAATTATACGGAGATACAGATAGACTTCAAAAGGTGTCACAACAAACAAAATTCTAAGGTGAACTAGAGGCAAATTGTGCTCGAAGAGCACGAACCAAGCCGTGGGGATAAAATGATCACTTGCTGACTAGGCATAACATCTGTTTAAATGTCATGTTATGGACACTTTGGCTGAAATGACCACTTGCTGATCACTGATAAAAATTTGTGTACACCCTATGTGCGCTGACCATAGACAATGAACTAGACGACTCCAGGATACTATGCCCAAGTTTCAGTTTGACTTTGACCCCTTAACGATGGCTTTCAGAGTGGTGTCACTGTGGACTTTTGTTCACTTTTCATTGATGCCTACAGATGGCATAGCTAGATAGGTCAATTAAGCTCTTTTATATTTGACCCCTAGATGAACCCATTTTGACCGTTGACCCCATATTGTGCAACTAAGTAATAGAGCTTTTTCCAGTGGTTCTGGTGAACAAATTTGATAAAAATATCTACTTTGGTTTGAGTTATAAAAGCGTTTTTGCATATTAATTAGCTCATTTGCATATCTTACAGATGGCCATTGGAGCCAATATTCTGTCATATGATTCGTCTCAACACTATCTGCAACTTTTGCACAGACCTCACCTATCCAAGTCTTATCGTTTTGTGAGATATATGGGTACATGAATTTAGCGGAGTTGTTACATTTTCTGTTACCAAATCATCTTTAAACATATCACATTTCCCTTTGAATTTTATGGTATCATTATAAATTTGGTGTCATTTGAAAGAAGAAATAATGCACTTTTAGAAATGAGAAAAGAAATTTCATAACAGATGTTACTTCTTAAGATATGTTAATTAAATATCCTAATTAAGAGTGGCGGAGGAGGCTAGGGAGGGGAGGCTAGGAGAGTGCGGATACTGGATTGTGACATTTGGCCTTTTTAACCTCCCTATGTAACTAAATCTTGATTTCTTCTGATAAAACATAGTTGTTTAAGTTATGGGATTAATTTATTAGTAATTGCTAATGTTAATTAAAAAGACTTGTTAATTTCCCTAATTGGTTTTGACTGAACATCAGAACTGTCTATCCGTTGCAGAGCAAATTTAAAAAAAGAGGGGGAGGGATCTCAGAATTTCTTACAAAATTAACTTTCAGGAATTTAAATTATATGATAAATATGCATGAAGAATCACTCTCAGATAATAATTAATGTTGGAACAACTGTCATTAAGTATGTTTTATTTACAACTAATAGGTTATCTCCAAGTCAATGACCATGACAGAAACCATAAATTACCTGTGTTCAATACTATGCATATGCAGCTATTCAAATGGGTTGCTTTGTACAGTACTCAAAAACAAAAGAGCGTTGATTTTATATTAAAGAAAATATATCCATTAATATTTAGATCTGCTAATCAGTACTATCATCTTACAACTTCAATGTACATGCTTGTGTTCAAAACAACACCTATACACATATACGGGCAAACACCCTATATTAAGCTTTTAGGAGGAAGATACCTTATTGAAAACATCAAGATGAAATAAATTGGTATATAAACAATTAAAGGAGGAGGATGGCCCGATTTCACTACACAAAGTTCTCATATTGATTGAATGACCTTGACCCCAAAACTCCATCTGCAAAGTTTCACGCCAATATTTGAATCCGTTTTTGGCGTGACAGCTAAAACATGATTTTTGAAGTCCCATAGAGCACCGTGTAAATTTAAAATTAATATTGGTCGACCAAAATGGGTCAAATTTTTTGCTCATAACATCCAAACCAAACTCTCTTAGCGCTAAGATTTCCACAGGGTAAATGCGAAAAGATAGTAGCTTTTCTTCTGATACCAAAATGTTGCACCCCAGTCCGGTAAAATCCAGGCTTCTGGGGACGAGGGCTCTTGGCGATCGGGCCATGGACTATGGGGGAGGAGGTAAAAAGGAGGTTGGAGCGGCGTGGGGGGGGGGGGAAGGATCATGGGGGGGGAAGTGTAGAAATCTAGGAAGAGTAAGGGGGGTTGAAGGAGGAGCCGAGCGTAGGGGGGAGGGGTGGTGTTGCGGTGAAGGGAGAAAAGAGGGAGGGAAAGAGTTGAGGAAGGCGTTTCCCGTCTTCAAATCGCCTCTCTTCGCTTCCGCGCCCCCCCCCCCTATTTGGTTGAAAAAAAATCAATCGCTAAGAGACATGTATGCATGTGTAGCGTATATGGCTCTCACCTGATGATAACGTCATTTGCCGCACAATTGTACACCCTGTATAATATTAATTCATTTGACCAGGCTATTTGCCAGTTGATTTATGTAGGTTTATTTTTTAAATTTCAATCAAAAAGGATTATTTTAAAATGTTCAATTTTGTTGTCTAGATCTGTTACTTTGTTTTTAACTTGATTTATAGACCAAACCACTGATGGAATTGCATTTGGAGCACCCTGTATGACTGGAAATGTGATATTTAATGTTTAATATTGATGAATTAATCATATTTGATTATTGTGGCTGAGTTATTTTAAGTTGATTCAGGGAAGTTTAAAACCGGAATGAAAATTTGATTACACATAATGCCCTATAAATTTAACAAAATTGATCACCCTGTATATGTAATCAGGCAGCCACCTCATAAACTACTGCTGTGTGATACACAATCTTGGAGATATTAATGAGCACTTCCAATACATTTAAGTCAATAAAACCTTTTGCATCATCTTGATGAAAATATAGGCAGTTGAAGTAGTTACTAATTTGTATCGTTTTCTTAAGGCATCACCCTATATATTATGGACACCCCAGAAATAATGACCTGCAACAACTTAAATATATTCCTAAGTTCATACCCTTTCAGGAGAATATATACTTTTTCCCCACCTGCTTATGTACAGGTTTTAAGTTGTGACTATTGAAAATTAAGTGCCATGTTTTTGCTAATTTGTCATGTGTAACCTTTTTTGCCCCCCATATATACAACACGGCCGAATGCAATCTCAACACCTTGCAATCAAAAATTGCAACATAACAATGATATTTTTTTAGTTGTGAATCATCTAAACTTAAGGAACCTGTGGCTCACACTTTCAGAGAATGCCCATCTAAATTTGTTTTCATATGGTTGAGTTTTTAGGCCTTAGTAGTATGCCGCTGCAGCGCGCTGTCCGCCCCCCCCCCCCCCCCCCCCCCCCCCCCCCCCCCCCCCCCCCCCCCCCCCCCCCCCCCCCCCCCCCCCCCCCCCCCCCCCCCCCCCCCCCCCCCCCCCCCCCCCCCCCCCCCCCCCCCCCCACTGTTGTGGAACTATCAATTATATAAGGACGGATTTCCCCTGAATTTTGTATCGCGAATTACTAATCCTGATTTTTATGCTCTACCGATATCCCTCTAATAAACTCCCCGGGGGCGTTGCATTTTTCAAAGGGGGCGTTTATTTTTGAAGGTCATTTGTTCATATCATTTACATTAAAAAACATCGTCAGCACACCCCTCTGGCAGAGCTGCCAACTTTTAAAATTACCTTTCAGTACTCAGAAATCCTTATTTGAGGTCCCGTATTTGTTTTTGATTCAAACTTTTCGCAAATAGGACCGCCCGACCGCTTTGCAACTAATGTATGATTCGCGTGATGATTCGTTGTTCCCTTACCTGTCTCCCACGTGATGTTAGTCTATTGTCGCTCACCCAGCGTCTGCAGTGGGCAAAATCAGCTTAATCACACTAAGTACCTGCACTTACCAATCCATTTCAGCATTTGAGCTGTATATATTCCTCTTTAAAACATTGTTTCTGCTGATGTCTTTCCTTACTACCACTAATTTTACCCTTAATATCAATTGTCCATAGTTGCACAATTGTACATAGCGAACATGTGCTCGCAACATAGGAATACTGCCGCCGAAACGCTGTGAAACTTACCATTTTGATTGGCTGACGACCAATTACGATTTGTTTTTACAAGACTTCCAATCAAACACAGCTATTACGATGTAATTACCGACCAGTCAAAGGAATCGGGTCATTATTTATGTCCTTGGGTCATTGGCAAATGTGTCTATTCTGCGCTGATTTTTATCACTTTCAAGGTTATAATATTTATTATTTGCTCTCTAATCCATATTTTTAGGTGGAATTCGGCAATTCTTACTTTGTATTTTGCAACTTCACAACTATTTACCATATAGAATATCCCTACTAAGTACAAGTTGGCAGCTCAGCCTATATGTCAATGTACCGGTGCTCTTCATAAAATAGGATATCAAAAAATCATGCTTGTCCTTTCTAATATATGGCCGCGCACACAGACGAAAGTCCCGCTGATATTTTACCGCTATATCTAGCTTATAAGGTATTCATTGCACAAATATTGGCATTAAAAAGATGCAGTTTTTGCAAATCTACACGTACAAAAGGGTATCTGTGCTGTATTTAGCAGTGTCCTGTTTGGTTGTTGACAAATTGGTGAGTTTCAGGCCGACCTTTGGCAATCAAAACGTGGGGCGTTTATTTGAGGGTTTTTTATTTTGACATGCTAATGTTAATTAAAACGACTTGTTATTTCCCTAATTGGTTTTGACTGACATCAGAACTGTCTATCCGTTGCAGAGGCAATTTAAAAAAAGAGGGGAGGATCTCAGAATTTCTTACACCATTAACTTTCAGGAATAAATATTTATTAATAAATATGCATGAGAATCACTCACTCTCAGATAATAATTAATGTGGAACAACTGTCATTAAGTATGTTTTTTTCAACTAAAGGTTTACTCCCAAGTACAGTTACCATGACAGAAACCATAAGTACCTGTTTCAACAATACTATGCATATGGCAGCTATTTCTATGTGGTTGTACAGTAACTCAAAACAAAAGAGCGCTTATCATTTACTTAAAGAAAATATATCCATTAAATTAGATAAATGCTACTCAGGACTATCACTACAACTTCAAATGTACATGCTTGTGTTCAAAACAACCCTATACACATATCCGGGCAACACCCTATATTAAAGCGTTTAGGAGGAAGATACCTATTGAAAAACATCAAGATGAAATAATTGTATAAACAATTAAAGGAGGATGGCCGCTCACTACACAAAGTTCTCATTTTGATTGAATGACCTGACCCCAAACTCCATCTGGGCAACGTTTCACGCCAATATTTGAATCCGTTTTGGTGCGTGAACGCTAAACCATATTTTTGAAGTCCCATAGAGCACCTGTGTCAATTAATATGGTCGACCAAAGAACCAGAAATGGTCACATTTTGCTCATAACATCCCAACCAAACATCTCTTAGCGCTAAGATTTCACCCGGGTAATGAGAAAAATAAGTAGCCTTTCTTCTGAATACAAACTGTGTGGCACCAGTCTTTCCGGTAAAATCCAGGGGCTCCTGGGGACTAGGCTATTGGCGATCGGCCCTGGACCTTTAACTCTGATACATAAAGGCCTACTTTGAAAAAAAAATCAATCGCTAAGAGACATGTATGATGTGTAGCGTATATGGGCCTCACCTGATGATAACGCTTTGCAGCACAATTGTACAACCCTGTATAATATTTAATTCATTTTACAAGTGGCTCTTTTGCCAGTTGATTTTGTAGGTTTATTTTTTTTAAATTTCAATCAAAAAGATTTTTAAAAAAATGTTCAAATTTGTTTAGTTCTAGATCTGTTACTTTGTTTTACTTTTGATTATAGACCAACCATGGATTAATTGGGGCCCCCAACCATAACACAATTTGGAGCACCCTGTATGACTGGAATGTGATTTTAATGTTTAATATTGTGAATTAAGTCATAACTTGATTATTTGCTGAGTTTTTAAGTTGATTCAGGGAAGTTTAAAACCTGGATGAAATTTTTGCTTACACCTAATGCATATAATTTTAACAAAATTGATCACCGTATCTGTAATCAGGCGCACCTATAACTACTGCTGTGGTATCACAATCTTGGAAGGTATTAATGAGTACTTCCAATACATATAGTCAAGTAAAACCTTTGCAATCTCTTCATGAAAATCGAGCCAGTTTAAGACGTTACTAATTGTATCGTTTTCTTAAGGTAACACCCTATCTATTGATGGACCAGAGCACCTCAAACCCTGAATAATGACCTCGCACACATTAATATATTCCTAAGTTCATACACCCTTTCAGAATATATACTTTTCCTCCCCACCTGCTTCATGTACAGGTTTTAAGTTGTGACTATTGAACATGAAACAATGCCATATTTTTGCTAATTTTGCATGGTAACAATTTTTTTGCCCCCATATATTATCAAGGCCTATGCATATCTCAAGACATTGCAATCAAAAATTGCAACATAAAACCAATGATATTTTTTTAGTTTTATATCTAAACTTAAGTGACACTGTGGCTCACACTTGCAGAGAAATGCCCATCTAAAATTTGGTTTTCATATGTTGAGTTTAGGGCGCTTATAGTATTGGCCGCTGCATCGCGCTGTCGTCACGTTGTGGACTATACAATTATATAAGAGGATTTCCCCTGAATTTGTATCGCAGAATTACTAATCATATAGTTTATGCGATCTACCGTATATCCTCTAAATAACGCCCCGGGGGCGTTTCATTTTTCAAAAGGGGGGCGTTTATTTGAGGTCATTTGTTCCATATAATTTACATTCAAAACATCGGCAGCAGCCCTCTTCGAGCTGCCACTTTTTAAATTACCTTTCAGACTCCGAAATCCGTATTTGATGTCCCGGATGTTGTTTTGTGAGTTTCAAACTTTTTCGCAAATATGACACCCCAACCGCTGTGCAAAATAAGTAAGTTAATTCGCGGATGATTCGTTTGTTACCCTTACCTGTTCACTGTTATGTTAGTCTACTTTGTCGATCAACTCCAGCGAATCAATGCATTGGGCAAATCAGCTATCACAAACTAAGGACCGCACAATTACCAATCCATTTCCAGCATTTGATCTGTATATATTCCTCTTTAAAACATTGTTATTCTTGCTGAATTTCTTTCCTTTAACTACCACTAATTTACTCTTAATATCACTTTCATAGTTTCACAATGGTCTAGCGACCATGTGATCGCAACATAGGAAATACTGCCGGCCGCGAAACGTGTGAACTACTACCATTTTGATTGGGCTTGTAACGACCCCTGACGTACGTATTTGTATACAAGAGCTTCCCATCAAACACATCTATTACGATTAAGTACCGACCCAAGGGCAAAGGATCTCCGGGTCTTATTTATGTCATTGGTCATGGGTCAAATAGTAGTCTATTACTGCAGCTGTTTATCAATTCCAGGTTATAATTTATTATTTGATCTCTTAAATCCATCTTTTTAGGGGAATTCGGCAATGCGTACTTCTGTATTTTGGCAACTTCAAAACATATTTCCAAATATAGAAATATCCCTACGAGTACAGTTGCAAACTTCAGCCTATATGGCAATGTACCGGTGCCCTTCAGACGATAGGATATCAAAAACATGCTTGTCCTTTCTAATATAAGGCCGCGCACACAGACGAAAGTCGCTGATATTTTACCGCTATAAATAAATACTTAGAATGTATTCCTTGCATCCTTGCACAATATTGGCATTAAAGAATCCGTTTATTTTGCCAATCTACACTACAAAAGGGTATCTGTGCTTTAATTTAGCAGGACTTGGTTTGGTTGTGGACAAATTGGTGAGTTTCAATCCGGCCGACCTCGGCAATCAAAACTGGGGGCGTTTATTTGAGGGTTTTATGTTTTCCTGTCCAAAAGTAGTGGGGGGCGTTTTATTTAGCGGGTGGCGTTTTATAGAGATAAAACGCTTATTATGATAAAAGACCTCAGTAATTGGTGCCTTGTTCTTGTATTACGAGCGAGGATAATATGAAACAATTTTAATTAGCTCCGAATATTGCGAAACCTTTTTTCCTTTTCTTTTTCCTCTTCGGAGCCTATTCATATTTACAAAACTGCTACGGTTAGTGTATCCGGAAGTGCTTCTACCGTGATGCGAGTATGCCCAAATGACACGTTTCAATCACGGGAGAAAGTCCTTTACTTCAGTCTAAAATCTAAGAAACCTCGAACTAGCTGCTTGCCTAGTACACAACCGAGTCATACTGCAATTTCGGGCATGTCAGACAGTCATATCAATCTTTTGCCTTCCCATTTACGAATCACCCTCATTTCTAGTAGACGACTAAAACGTCAATCGGGTAGCACGAATCCCGACAAGAATCTCTCCAAAATTCCTGCAAAATATTTATTTTCATCGAAGACACAGAATTGCCGGAGATAAATAACAATGACACAGTAGGTCATGATAATACTACCTACTACTGCGGCTCCATTCGGGGGTTATTTATCTATGTGTAATTACTCCACGCAGCACTGCGTCGACCAGTCCATGCGTCTATACACTTTTATTACAGTGCTTGATTGCTACGGATGTCAATGCATAATTGGCTTACGTCGGGCCGACCCACCAATGGCACTGTCAAAAACGACATAAAGGTTCCCTGTATCTACTATGTTGCACTCTCCACTCCGTCGCTGATGACATGAAATTTACGTTCACTGACGCGGATCATGTCAGATTAGAGGCCACCGCGGGGCAGATTTTTTCCACCCCGAGCCCGGACTACCCGTTGCATCCATCCCCGCCCCCCGCCTACACAGATCGAATTAGTGGTTGAGTAATAGCTCAAACAACAGACGATAGGTAAATTGATTGCGCCGTGACAGTGCTACACACACAAAATACATACCTGATTTTACCTGGGTGATGGACTCGGGTTGATGGACTTTGTTCCCTTCTTCAAAGTAGTAGCGTCCATTTCTAACCAAATCAGTTGTAAACACAATTGTTAACTTTCCAAAACGTCACAAAGATTCAAAAATTGGATAATGGCGAATTTTTTGAAAAAAAAAGAAAGTAAACTTGATAGTTTCACTCAAGAACATAGTCAAGTATTTGTTGATCAACATGCTTTAACACCAATTGACCAGAGGTCATTTTAACATTCCCTGCTATTTGGAAATATTACGCATGGTAAATTTCAAACAAATTGGTGAATGAAATATGGGAAGTGTTATCATCATAACCGGCACGTGAAATTGTAAAGGATTAATTACCAATTCACTAATTTTATTAATTTTCAATTAAAAATGATTGTTAATAATAGATAAAGGAAAGAAAGAATGTGATTTTTATTTGGAGTGTAGACGTTTGATGAAGTAGCTATTTGGTTATAGCCATTGATTTACACTAGGCTCAATGGTCTGCGGAGTATCCCGATACACCTTGGAAATATCATGGTCAAACGTAACGTGCGAAAGTGCTATCCGTGTGTTGGTAAAACTGAACCTGGTGAATTTCGGGATATGTGCAATCACGAAAACTGGATTATCTCCCTTGTGTTAAAACGGAGTTTGACATGACCTTTACGTCATGTTTGATTATTATTTTATACATGTGAATGTATATCAACATTGCCAGGTGAACACACACACGATGTTGGACAAAAAACTGCGTGAAAAATTTTGCCTTTATGGAGATTTGAGTCCACCATTTGGACATAAAAGGAAGAATAACTAAATTTGAAAGGTTTTTAGAGCACGATAAGTTTTGTAAATAAGGAAAAAGTAAACACGGTCACAGCGCAATCCAAATTACCTATCGTCTGTGGTTGATGATTACTCAACCACAGATTGCGGAATCATGTGTAGCCACCGCTACGACCCGATAATTTAAGGGAAAACCCGCCCGACCCGGACCCGGCTAGCTTTTTTAATGGACCGGACCGCCTCTTTTTTATAGAAAGGACCGGATGCTCACGTCAAGCCCGTGTGAACTGTGAAAGTTGTGAAATTTTAAGACATGAATTTCCAGATTCAATTGAAGTGGTGTTACCGCGTTCCTTGGTATTTACGTTATGTTAAAAACTTGCGTCAGTGCCATTCTTGGTCAATTTTACCTTTTCCGAATCCGAAGTATAATAATTGAAAAAAATCTTGTTGTAAATGTTAGGACTATATCAGTGAATGCGGAAAATGTGATTGTGACGTATGACGTTATTGTTTTCATAATGGAAATTACACAAGGTTGCAGTTGTCCTGAAGAGCGCCACTATATAAATCGCTTGTCACCACGATTTGTAATTGGTCGGGAAGTATGCGCCCGTCGGGGGGGGGTCTCACATTCGGATGAAGTATGGGTATGTGCCGCCTATAAGAACTTATTTTCAGGCTCTTTTCGGTTCCAGAGACACCATTTAGACCATATTAAGTTCAGAGACCCTACTTTTCATTTCCAAAGCATTTACTACCAAAATCTTCTTCGAAAAACCTCAAAAAGTAGCTGGAAATAATTGAGGGAAATCACAGCTGATTTTCTGAAATTTGGAAACCTAGTTCCGGGAGACCTCATTTTTTTGGGCCTCCAATCAAGCTCCGGAGCGCAATTTTTGAAATCTGGGAGGACACATATTCTACGTGTACTTCAGTGTATAAGCGTATTACGGGGACGTGCTGCCAAATGGGTTAGTTTTCGCATGAAGGAAATTCCTAGACATGGTCTCCATTTTTCAAGCCCAAATCCCTAGCGGATAGGTTCTATGGGTCGTTTTAGCGAGACAAGCCCATTAGATATGGGCCCTTTTTCCAAAAATGGTTTTTGTATTTAAACAGAAGAAATAAGCCTTAGAAATGGGTCCTTGATTTGTGAAAAAAATGCAAAAATTAAAAAAAAAAAAAAAAAAAAAAAAAAATCCTTAGAAATGGGTATGGGTTTTGAGCTCCGCGGCACACCCACGTCAATTGTAATGCGATTACCCCCCCCACCCCCCATTACAATCTCACTATTCATTTGAGTAAATGCCTATTGTTCTGGAGTCTGAACAGCCTTATACTCTATGCAATTGTGCGTCATACTAGCAGCAACCAAGCAACCTGTGTCAAATATTGACAGCAATTTGTAAGACCATAGATTGCCCGGCCAAGAGCGATTTAGTAAAACTTGACGTAGCGTATTTCTATAAAATCAGGAAATAGAGACAAATATGCGCCCGATTTCAATATGTAAATGTGCATTAGCTGCCTTTGATCAGCAGAATATGACCAATGATAGGTGGTTATCAGGTTTCGCAATGCCCGCCCGATCTCAGCTTCGCCTGTAATTTCTTTTTTAATCTGGCCCGATTATCGTTTCCTTAACATCTTATCGGATGAAACAACATTCAAGTATTGAGGTTTTTTCGCGCAACGCCAAATGCTACGAATAAAAGTCACCGACCGTCGAGTTGGAAAGCAGAACATGCAGGTATGCGGTTTTAAGTGTCTGCGTTAAAAGGACGAAACCAGGACAATCCCTAATATACATTTTCATAAATGTTGCTCGGATTTTTTAACAGCTTGAAATTATTTCCCCGGACCGAAAGCCACATACACCAGACCCATCCCAAATGACCCCCGGACCGGCCCGGAATAATGTGCTAAAAAAATGCACCCCGGTCCCCGACACAACTTCGGTACGGTCCGTTCGGGTCAGGGGAATTTCGGGGATTCGGGGTGCCCCGCAGGGCTCTACGTCAGAAGGAGAATCGCTAGCGGTGATATTCAGATGAATAATTCATGAACATCCCTCCTAGCCAATGGAAAACAGCGTTACCCAACAACTTCATGCCATGCATGTCATGACATCGAAACAGACACCAAGCCTGCAATGTCTGTTGAATTCAGAATCCACTTGACAACGTGCAAAAATAACACCAGCAATAACGAGAATCATACGAATACTCACAACGACATTCTAAATCACAGTTGATTCCTGCTGCTTATAATGCAGTCTGCTAGTCAATCGTTAAGCAGATTCCATCCATAAGCACGTAAAAGTTTTTGTTTTGCGACCACTTTCTGCCCACTAAGCTGCCCGGCCCAGAATCCCGATGTCAAATAAAATCAATATCTATTGAATTTGATGATTGATTCAATTTATCAATAGTGGTGCTATGAATTTTGGCCCGAAAGTAGGTCCAGGAGAATTTGGGCCAGGATCATGAGGGCCTGGAGCATTTTAAAATGGAGAAATATTCCTAAGTCAAATTTGAAGTTCTGCAAATACTCCAGGAGCTCATATGGCAAAATGCTCCTGGAGCAGTGGAAAAATATTCTGTAATACTGCCCAGGATGCATATTTGCCATATGTTCCTGGGCATTGTACTCAATGCTAAGGAGAATTCAAATAAATGCCTCTTGGAGTATATTAACTTCAAATATTCATGCAGATGATTAAGGCTCCAAGGAGCAGCGATCAAATTTGTTCCTGGAGCATATTTTTCCAGATCTTAGCGAACATATCCTGGAGCATTTTCCGGTCAAAATCGCATAGGCCTACGGCCCGGGACGGCTATGGCAAGCCATAAAGAGTCATAAGTAGTTGCCGCAACCAATGGTTTGAGAAAAGTACGCATGGCCCCAGAAATTATCAGTATGTCAGCAAATCAGAACGATGAATTTCTGTGACGTATTTTTGAAAAAAGACCCACAACACGTTGCAATGTAAGCCTATGATTCTGGCCTGCATTTTGTTTGGAGTTTTTTTCATCTCTGGTAATATTGATGTCAAATTATACCTTGTAATAGGAGGTGATGTTTCAATTTTTTTCCCATGCTCCCAGTTACCTAGTTGATCTTACTAACAAAATATTTGATGATTTTTGTAAATCATTCTGAAAGATGCATGGCATGTTAGAAATCGCTTGAAGTCAGGTACACACAATTAATTTGCCGTTTATGTGTATATTCTTAACTTGATTTTTGTGACCTTTCAAGTTTTGTAAATGTAATACGTCTGTAAATAATTGCTTATGTTTTGTTTAAATGCTCTTTTTGTACTTAAGTGCATGCCGCATCCAGTGATCAGTTGTTGCATGTTTGTTGGTGCATCTGCCTTCGGGATTCTTTTCAGAGGCACACCGGATGCAACACCAAAGACTGGATGAGACAGTTTTGATGGATTGTACGCCTTATTTTGCTGTACAACTGTTTTACAGACTTCATATTGTTTTATTTAATTCTTGTTGTATGTGTATGAATGAGCAAGGAGTGTGTGTGTGGGTGTGATTGTATAGACCCTTTGTGTGTGTGTGTGTTTGTGATTGTATATGTGTGTGTGTGTGTGTGTGTGTGTGTGTGTGGTGAGGTGGGTACCGGGTGTGTAGGGGGGTGTGTGCGCGCGTGTATGTGGGTGTATATGTGTGGGTGCGAGAGCATTTTGATTTGGGTTTGGCCTGTTGTATAATGACTTTATTTCTTTCTTAATATTTTTTGTTTTGTAATTATGTCTGACGCACCGCCGGTAGGCGTGTGCCACTGTTATAAAAGTGTATGTTCAAATAAATAAAATAAAATAAAATAAATATCTGGCAATGAGTTGTGGAATCCCGGAGGGGGGGGCACTCAAGTTTTCTCCAGGTCGGGATGTGCGGCACGATTTCTGAACTTGGGGGGGCTTGCGTACTGATTTTGTCTCCGAAAGTAGGGGCTTGGGAACTGAAATGTTGAGAAATTTGCAGGCTTGGGAGCTGAAAATTGGCTAAAATTTAGCTTCTGGGGCAAACATTTTCCCAAGGGGATCTTAAGGTGGGTGTTTAAGGCAGAAACTTTATGGCCATGCAGTTTGAGGGGTTTGTTTTCATGTTTAATGGCATTCACATGTTTTCTTTCCATATATTTAACAGAATCTATATAGGCCTATTCATTTTTTTTTTTCCTCATATTTTGTTCATTTTACTTTTACTATATATATATATATATGTTACGCATTTTTGACCAAAAAAAAAGCACATGGGCGGAACTCACAGACATAGTGGCGGAACTGCAAAAGGGCGAGTGATTTTGCGTATTACGAAATACACGTCTGTGCTATTCCGTGCGCGAGAGCAAACGTTGGAAGTAAGGCGCGCATCAGGATGACGCATACCCAAGGTAACTCGTATTCAATTGTAAAAGGGCTGCCCATGTGAGTTGCTTTTGCAAACGGAACGGGATTTTAATATCACGAATTGAGCTTCAAAATTGTTGGTTGGGATCATAAAGAACCCAGATGACGTAAAGGATTTGACCTAGTGCAAAAGCAGTGTGAAAAATATTAGAGATGAAACGCTTGTGTTTCGGAATAAGGCCATATTTTGTAGTGAAACGGGGCAAACATATTGGACAAAATGGCGATTTTCTCTGTGTTCACTTTCGGCGATAATTCGTGATTTTTGATTCCCAGTTACTCCAAATCCATATCAGCAATAGGTAAGAAAATGAAATGCATCGTAAAGAGCATATCCAAAATCTAGGATCGGTATTTTTAGTTTTTTAATTTTTTGTTAAAAATCGGGCTTTATGTCCAACTTAGCACAATCTTGGCGTTGCTCCAAATTGACGCACGCGGATTTTTGCCTTTTTAGTGAACGCTTAAAGTGAACGTCACTCCTTTTTGAGTGCACCTTTCACTATTTTTACTCGTTCTACTAAATATACACTCAAAAAGGAGTGATGTCTACCCTTTAAAGGGTTAAATGGAGGACAACACATTTTAGAGTGGTGTTCACTCTCACTCTTTTTGGAGTGAAGTTCAGTGATTTCTTTCTTGTGGAGTGGATTAACCAGTGATGTAAATAAGATAATTTACTGGTGGGCCAACTTTAATTAATTGACCCAAAAAGTATAAAAAAATAATTACTGTGTGGGCCAACTTTATTTTCCAGAATCACTCAACAAATTTGCTATTTATAAAAACAAAACAACGAAAAGCTTATAGTGTCAACAATGGGTTATTTTATTAAACTTTTAAGTATATATAATATCTGTAACAAGATTGCTGCTCATTTATACCTATATACAACATCAAGAGACATGAGGACATTTCCAGAAAAGTGCACTCGATTTTTTCAAAACTTTTACATATAAAATGCTTACCAATGTATTAAATCACAACTGAAGTGAATAAGTCCAACTCCGTCTTTATCTTTAAATTTAGTATGCTTCTCTATGGGACTGATTAGACAGAAAATCAAGTTCAAAATAATGTTTTTGGTTTTCTTTTCCGTTTGTTCAATAAGCCTTTCAAACATTTTCGGTAGTTGTTTTAATTTAGAGAATTTTCTATCCTAAAAAAATCTCCTCGTGTCTATTTAATGTTGTATTAAAGGGTTGCGATATGGTGGTATTGAGTGCATAACTATAAGAGTACGTAGCAATGGTACTCTTCATATGTTTTGTGCAGACCTAATGAAAACGTGAAGTCATATAGACACTATCAGTGATTTATCAGAAAGGGTCAAACTATTCTTGGAATTTGCAGGAAGAGCTTTAAAGTGATGGATAGGTCTGTAGAATTCTCATAAGTGGGGGGCTACCTTTCGAGCTGTAGAATTGATAGAAAAGAAAGAAACGGCGTGTTCCAAGATACGATTCTCCTTGGGCCTAAGTGTCCGTACGGACAGTAATGACTAAAATTTCACATTTTGTCCATACTAGGTTGCTTCTGCTCTTATCATTTCAATCGCATATGCATATGTTAGGTACTGTGCAAAACTCCAAAATTGGATATCCGCACTGGGCGAAGACACGACTTGCAGCTAGTTTGACTTGAGGGCACCCTAAGTGATGGCTAGCAGATTACTGTTACAAATTTTGGAATTAAATGTTCTAATGATAGGCGAGTCTCTGATAACATTCGGTAGGACGTTTCATTGGGCAATTGTACGAGGCAAGAAAGCGTACTTGTAGCAGTCTTTGTTTGGTTGAGGGCGAGTGAATGATATGGTAGAACTTTGTCTGGTGAATTTCTTGTTATTGCGATTTTTAAACTTGTGAAGGTCTAAGGAGACTAATTGGTGGTGAGCTTTGTAAAGGAGTGTTAGACGAGCGCTGAGACGTCTTTCTCAAGCTCTTCCACTCCTCTCTAAAATCCTTGAACTTATTTTTTCAATCTAAGAAGACTTGTTAGCGGGACAAAACTTTTTGGATTTTGAATAAGTCTTTTAGACTTAAACATAGTCTCCTCATTTGCTTATGACTGAGTTTTAATGTCATTTCAGATTTGTTTTGAAAATCTTAAGGACTTATTTTAAATAAGTCTTTTTACAGTAATTTTAAATCCAGTAAAGTTTTGTCCCTCTATCAAGTCTTAATAGATTTAAAAATAAGTCCAAGGATTTATAGAGAGATCCCAACCGTTGAAACCATTGAATTAAAACCTAACTGGTTCTGCGATAGTCACTTGAACAAATCCTGCTGCTCTATTCTGAACAGCTGCAACCTGACTGTTGATAAGGGTCCCAAATATAGAACAGTATTCAAGTTGGGGCCTGACAAAACGTTTTATAATCGTATCTTTCTTCTTAATTTCTTCGATTTATTTTAAGTCTAAGGTGACCGGAATTAGTGGCAAAACCCTTTTTGGGATTTAAAAACAATTCCTTTAGATTCAAATATAAATCTTTAAAAGAGTTTAACCTCATTTAAGGTTTAATTTTTTCAAATCAAAAGGACTTATTTTAAGTAAGCATTTTCCACCAGGAGAAAAGTAATCAAATAATATTAAATATTACAAAAAGAAAAAACTTAAAAAAAAAGGTTTTTGTCATTTTTTTTTAAAAAGATTCGGCAGTCTGTAGACTTATTATTATTCAACCATGAGCTTATCCATTGAGATTTACACCTAAATACGTATGATTGGCCAACGTCTGGAGTTCAGTCCCATTCATTGATACTTAGTAACAAGCGGTTTAAAATGCTTTGTTGATTGATGTGCGTAGCAAACATTTCTTTCTTGGTATTGAATTTCAAACCATTTATCTTCCAGATACACAATGAGTTCCTGACATCACCTTGTGGATTTCAGAGTCATCGCCGAATTATCCTTCTATACGAGATTGTATAAGTATGTACCAATATACCTATAACTTCTCCCTGCTTACAAGACAACTCACAAAACAGGACTCTCAACTTGGGCCGCCTCTTTCCTTTTTAAAGGAATTGTATTTGGTAATTTGAAAAATAGTGAAGAATTTGAAAAAAAAAACCGGGAAATACCGACCCTAGAACTATACTTACAAAAACGAACAAGCTTCACATTGTTATAACATTTCTATATTTTTTTTAAAGGGAACCAAAACAAATCACCATTTTTCATGATTTTCTCAAAAAATACATATTTCTGGGGGAAAATTATCATATTTGGATTCCATGAGTCATTTCCGTCTCAATTATGTATACTTTTATTTATGTTGGAACAACAATTAAGATACGGCAAAAAATCAGATCCTTTGAATTCCTGCCTTAACACCCACCTTAAGGTATGAGACCTATAATTATTGTGTAAATTATGTGTTTTTGCAATATGATCTTATAGAAAGAAGGGGAAATAGTATTTTAATATGCTTTTTGTTTGATGGAAATCGGAGTTATGGTTCCCAAGTTACGAAAATTTAAAGATGTCAATTAAAAAGCACGCAATTCTATTTCTTTTTATTTTTATTGTTTTTCACCCAGTGATTTTTACAATGTAGTTCTGTATTTTTCAACCTGCTATATTTAAAAAATTAATTCAAAAAATTATATCTCAAAAACTAAACAAACTATTGATACCATTTATTCAACAAAAATTGAGATAATTTAAGTCCTTGCTTTTAAACTTACTTTGAGAAAAATAATTTGAAAATTATTGCATATAATTTGCATAATAATTTTAAAAAAGTGTTTCTACATGTTTTTTACCATTTTCTCGAATTTTCGTGTATCATTTAAGTACGATTTTTGGAACACTCCTGTGATTTTATTTTACAATATTTTTCATTGAAACTTGCTGGAGTTGTTGTTTATAAATGAATCTTGTGCTTGACATTGCTTGTTTTCCTAATTTATTCCCATGGGGGACCTGTGGAGCTTATGCATATTAATTAGCTGACGATTTTTTTGATTTTCTCAATTTTTAATTTTTTTTTTAATAATTTTTTACACAAACATAAATTTTGAATTTTGAGGATGTCAAGCACTAGCTAAAGTCTTAAGCTTTAAAATAATGTGTAAGTTGATATGTTACCACCTATAGCAGTGCTGCTATCATGCTTCAAGTATGCCTTATTATATATGCAATAATTGATTATGTTAATTAAGTATGCATGTAAATTGGGACTTTTTTACATCAGATCGCAATAGTTTGATGACCAATTGAACTAAACCATTAGCTTTTACAAATAACCAAACATGAAAAAATTCTAAAATTATAGGTCTCATACCTTAAGAACTGAATTATGCTTCAAATGGGGGTGGGGGGGGTCTTGTGAACTGCTGGAGAGACGCGAAATGGGGGGTCTTAAGGTCCGCACATTCCCAATCATAGTGCCCCTCCCCCCTTTCGGGTGTGGAATCTCACAATGCTACGGCGGTCCGGAAAGTGTGTAGTCTGTGTCACAGACTGCGAAAAATAATTTATTATCCTAATTAGGATGCGCGAGAGATTACAGTTATCAGTCCGTCATAGCGAATGCATGCAAATGAAACTAAATCTCAAATATCTTCGGAAAACGAAGGGGTTCTATGGCGATTTTTACATCAGGGGTCCGTTACTATGTTTTGTTTTGGATAGGCCTATGTACCGTAATTGGGTCTGAACCTATAGAACCTAACGAGAAAATTGAACGTTTTTGTCGGGTACTTCGGTGCTCGCAAACACGGAAAAGTGAACACGCAATCGCTACGGGCCTCATCCCTTTTTTCCACAATACCTTTCGGTATTATTCGGGTATTATTCCAGTCTTGAGAATTTTTCAAACGCTGACGCCAACTTTTTTTTTCAATTTTAGAAACAGGTCGGACCGCCGTATCACAATGCGTTGCAAGCCTCAATCACAACGCGATGCAAGACTTTACAACGCCTTGCAAGGTATAGTTAAACTACCTACAAGGGATGGTTACCGAGGTATAAGACAAAATTCGTCAAATGTCAAAGGTCATCACCAAAGGTTAAATCTTTAATATTGCACCGATTTCTTTAAAAATGGTCTCAAATTGTTAACCTTTCCACAGGGATTGCAACAAAAGTAGTTGACACCCTCATTTGTATTCGTTTATCGAGATAATTGACAAACAAAGTGAACCCCATTGACCTCTAGACCTCGGAATTTTAAAAATATGTTAGACGGTGGAAAATGTTTTTGATGCAGTCTCTGAGGAAAGATGAACAATTTGAGCCCATTTTCGAAGAAATCGGAGCATTATTTAAGATTTAACCTTTCGTGATGACCTTTGTCATTTGACGATTTTTGTGTTATATCTCCATAACCATAAGTTGTAAATAGTACAAACTATACCTTTTTTTAATCCTATAACAAGACGAACACTTTGCTTACCTTTTTACAGCAGTCCACACATTTTTTTTTATTTTTGACGCCTGTATTATGAATTTTCCCCCTCCTGGGTTCCACCCACACTTTCACGAGGGGCGCCCCCGCTAAATCTGTTCATTAACCTTCAGAGAAGACAAATCCACTGAGAAATGATGCTCTGCTGATCTCCACGGTCACGAAATTGTTCCAAATGATCCAACTATAAGGTGGGATTTATGTAATACGCTATATAGCGCCATCACTTGGTAAACACTCTTGGTCCAAGCAACCATTGACCACTCACGGATTGCAGTATAATTATGTCCGCGAGAGATATTGAACTTCAACCTGAAATTCATGAAGTATGGATTAATCAATCAATCAATTTATTTCACTATGCAAGCAGCGATACAAAGTTTATGATGTATAAGTATACTAGCATAGCGGGTAAACCAAACAGAGCATAGCTCGAAATAATGGTCACCCAAAAATGCATAATGTAACAAGTAAAATTTACATAAAACTGAAATACGGTGAACAAAACAGGACTAAAGACACAAGATGGGACAAAAGTGCAGACAAGACAGGACAAAACAGGTGGGACATGGACACTGGCAGCCACTAGAAATTTAGGGGAGGAAAAAGCAGTTAATAATGGGCAATGATATCAGCCTTATACTTTGATTTGAAAGAGTGAATAGATCTAGAGTCACGAATTGTTTTGGGGATAGAGTTATACAGAGAAATACAGATGGTCTATAATTTTGAGATTGTCTTGTACCATACTCATGGATTGTATTTGTTTTGATGAAGTAGTTAGAGAAAATGTCGGGTAAAAAATTGTTTTTATATTTGTACATAAAAAGCGCAACTTGAAGTTTATGAATATCATGAACAGTGAGTGTTTTTAGATCAGCAAATAAAGGAGGGGTATGTGCTAAAAAGGGGGAATTTGTACAAATGCGAATGATTGCCTTTTGCCTAATATGGATGGTGTTCAAAAATGAATTATTAAGATCTCCCCAGATTATATTACAGTACATAATATGAGGTAGTACAAGACTATTGTAAAGTGTGACAATTGTGTTAGAAGGAAGAACACCTTTAAGGCGATACAAAATTCCTGTATATTTTGAGACAATATTGGAAATGTAAATTGTGTGTTGCTTCCAGGTGAGACATTCATCTATTGTTACACCAAGAAATTTAGTGTGATGAACACGTGAAATACTTGTGTTGTCAATAGAAATTTCGCAATTTGGAAATTCACGATTATCATACTTGTTTTTGTACATCATATAGTTGAGCCTTGTGGTACCCCACAGTCAGTTTATGTCATGTAATGGTGATTTGCAATTGTCAAAGATGGTGAATTGAGTTCTGTTAGTTAGATAATTCTTAAACCACTCAAAGGCACTACCTCGAGTACCATAGTGGGTGAGTTTAGACAAAAGAATTTCATGGTTTATGGTATCGAATGCCTTTGAGAGGTCTAAGAAAATCCCAATAACATACTTTTTATCATCAAGGCAGGATACTATTTCATTATAGGCTTCTAGGATTGCCATGTATGTAGATCTACCTGAACGGAAACCAAATTGACTATCATGAAGTAAATTAAAACTGGAAATAAATTTAAAGAGACGTTTATGTACGACACGTTCAAGAATTTTTGAAAAAATGGGCAGAATAGAGATTGGTCTATAGTTGCTAAAGGTATTTGAGTTACCTGATTTATGAATTGGTACCACCCTGGCAATTTTGAGTTTATCCGGGACAATGCCAGTACATAAAGAACGATTGATAATATGAACCATTGGTAAAGAAAAAAAAAAAAAAAAAAAATTCATCTATTGTTACACCAAGAAATTTAGTGTGATGAACACGTGAAATACTTGTGTTGTCAATAGAAATTTCGCAATTTGGAAATTCACGATTATCATACTTGTTTTTGTACATCATATAGTTAGTTATATTTAAATTCGGTGACAACTTATTAGCTCTAAACCAAGTGGAAACGTGAATAAGTTCAGTGTTGATTTTGTTGACTAGAGCTCTAAAGTCTTTGTGTGATGCTAGTAAGTTTGTATCATCCGCAAATATGTAGAAAGAGAAAAAAATTGAAGAATAAATGATATCATTTATATATATAAAATAAAAAGAAGTGGACCCAAAATTGAGCCTTGTGGTACCCCACAGTCAGTTTATGTCGTGTAATGGTGATTTGCAATTGTCAAAGATGGTGAATTGAGCTCTGTTAGTTAGATAATTCTTAAACCACTCAAAGGCACTACCTCGAATACCATAGTGGGTGAGTTTAGGCAAAAGAATTTCATGGTTTATGGTACGAAATGCCTTTGAGAGGGCGAAGAAAAGCCAAAACATACTTTTTATCATCAAGGCAGGATACTATTCATTATAGGCTTCTAGGATTGCCATGTAAGCGCTACCTGAACGGAAACAAATTACTATCATAAGTAAATTAAACTGGAAATAAATTTAAAGAGACGTTTTAATGTACGACACGTTCAGAATTTTTGAAAAAATGGGCCAGAATGAGATTGGTCTCATAGTTGCTAATGTATTTTGAGTTACCTAATTCTATTAATTGGTACTACCCTGCCAATTTTGAGTTTATCCGGGAACAATGCAGTCATAAAGACGATTGATAATATGAACCATTGGTGTAAAGCAATAAAGTTCCTTGGGGGGGGGCTGAGTTGATACATCAGGTTGTTAGGGGTCATCAAAACCAGGACTAGTACATGACTTAAGGGATTTACAAACGGTTATGAATTCATCATTGTCAGTCGGAGCAAAAAGGGAAGTGGGTTGAGAATTAATATGTAGTCATGTAGTCATGAAGTCGTGATTATGAGGAGGATTTTTTGGGCTAGATTAAAACCAATGTTTCAGCAAAGAGGAAAGTTTGAACCATTGTGCATATTTTGTGATTTTGTTCAAAACATCAATGATATAAATTCGTGGGGAGTTTTAGTTTTTTATTATCAAAGGTAGCTGTAATTTGAAATTTATTTAATCATAACTGGAATGAAAGGATGGACGATTACTTTCTGCTTGTGGCGTACGAAATTAAATTTTTTCATAAACAATAAGGAATAAGGACAACCCAATTTGACTGTGTTTGAACTGAGTCCCTCCTAACCCAACCCCCCCTTAACACCCACCACCCCCCCCCCCCCCTCCAATTGCACAAAGACAGACCACTGGTATTTAGCACAGACTGCATTGCTATTAATTTTCATATTTTAAAGTCCCGTTGCCAAAAACAAACTTATATGTGTACTTTCATTCCATCATCAATGGCCTCTCCATTTACAAGTCCCTGGCGTTGTGGCTAAATAACCAGTTTTCTGTCTTTGTGTCAGAAGGGCCGGGTCAGTGGTCGGCTCCCCCCCATTTTGCTCCCCGCCCCCCCCACCCCCTTGCCGAAAGAAAAATGAGTGATTTTTGGCACATTAGGCGCTTTGGTGCCAAAAATCACAAAAAATTTTAGGACAAATCAGCGATTTTGGGCCCAAATTGGTTAAAATTCTCCAACTATTTGATACTTTGCCCCCCCAGAATTTACTTTTGCCCCCCCCCAAATTTCCCTTTTTTCCCCCGTATGCCCCCCCCCAGAAAAAGAGGTCTGGCGCCGACCACTGGTTACGGGGGGTAGGGACACGATCTGCTCGATTTTGGCATTGGCATTTCCATCCTCAAAAAATGATGTCCATGGACAAGTCTGTTTTTTTTGGCTGCTTATTGTTCAAGTGGACCATATCTTGAGAACCACTCAAACCAAAATGAAATTTTTTTTCAAGCACGATCAAGTGGCGTAACCCGGGGGGGGGGTCAGGGGGCATTTTGCCCCCCCCCCCCCGTGGGAAATCTTGCCCCCCCCCCTTGCCCCCCTGAAAATTAGTGATTTTACATAGGCCATACAAAAAAAAACTTACTAACACATTTTAATACTGTTTGCCCCCCCTGAAAATCTATGTGCCCCCCTTTGCCCCCCCCCCGGCCATGAAAAAAGGCTGATTACGGTACCGCCACTTGGGCAAGAATGCTCAATTTTACCCATTCTTTATGATAAATAAAATCCCCAGTTCAAATTAACAAAAAAGTGGACAAAATCTAACTTCATTTTGGGTAACGTTTTTTATTGGGTCACCCTGTATAATTTCAAGTTTCATTCTTGTTTACGCTCTATTTTTTAATGTTGGTATTGGTTTGCTATTTTATATTTTTTTATGTAAATTAATGGTGCGCCCCGCATTCGAGGCAGGGTATATGCGGGGCCCCATTCGCGTCCTTTCTCTGCATTTTTTAGACCCCCTGTTCCAAGTGTGCTCTTCTTAGACCCCCTACTTTTGCCACAAAATCACAAATTTTAGCTGCATGGATACAATTTGGGGAAAGTTTGCCAGTTATTCAGCTACAGTTCCACAACCTCTATTTTGGCCCACAATTCATTTGTTCAAGTTACAAATTGGTTTTAAAAATCAGTTTCCGAAGTCCTTAAATACTTTTGACAAAAATTCAAGTTCTCAGGCAGGGGGCTGTGACCCCCAACTCAAGTTGGGCCACTCGCGGCCCGCAACACCCCTACCCAAACCAAGTTTTACCATAGTAAGTGGTGTCAATATTTTTATGCTTTGGATATGGCACGCTCACGGTTCAAAATCATGCGAGTTTTCCCGCGCAAGCCGAGTTTTTCACGCGCCTGTGTATCGATTTTCCCTTTCCTCCTTCCTTTCCTCTCAATATGTCGAGTGTGCAGCATTATATGTCGAGTTTATACAGCGCTATCTGTCCAGTTTGTCCTCTCTATACACGAGTTGTGCTCTCTATATATGGTGAGTTTGACATAAATCTGTCCAGTTTACGCTCCACGTAATCAAATCATGGCGATTTTCCGCGCATTTCGATTTTCATTCCGCGCTGGTGTATCGAGTTTTCCTCGCGGCCATATGTCGAGTGTGCATCGTTATATGTCGCGTTTACAGCGCTATAATGTCCAGTTTGCCCTCTATAACAAATCGAGTTTTGCTCTCTATAATGGTGATTTGACATAAATCATGCCGTTTCAAATTCGACATGATTTTTTTCAATTAATTTTTTGATTTTATATTGTGGATTATTGATGCATGTTTGGTGTATGTGTAAAAAAAATCATTCGAGTTTTTGCTCATGTTGAGAAAAATCATGTCGAGTTTGCCTCATGTTGAGAAAAAAATCATGTCGAGTCTGCTTCATGTGAGAAAAAAATCATGTCCAGTTTGCACACATGTTGAACAAAAAAAATCATGTCCAAGTTTTTTACAACTCGGTGTGATTTTAACTCGGCATGATTTATTTCTGGACATGATTTATAGAAACTCTGCACATAGAGTTCAAACTGGATAGGCATTGCTGTAAACTCGACATATGTCGAGGAAAAATCGATACAAAGCGCGTGAAACTTGACATTCGCGGGAAAACTCGCTATAATTTGATACGTGGAGCGTTGCCATATTTGGACAATATACCCGCGCCAATTTTAAAAATTTAATCAAATCAGACTAAAACGTCCATATCGAAATCGTCGTGTGGTTAAACCGTGCAAAGCCAGCCAAGAAGAAAAGCTTTCCGCCTCGCCAGGTTAAAGATTATATTTTAAACCGGCATTTCTTTTTTGTGTTCAACTCTGGTTTGTCGGTTAGAGATTTTAGGTGTACTGGTCCAAGAAAAAAGGGACAATTTTGGCGTAAAAAATCGTAAAAACACCAAGCAAATAAAAAAACGAATTTTCCGCTAGCGCAATGTTTTTTTGACTGAAAAAAAAAACGAATCAGTGGTTTAGGGCTCGAGTTACAGGAAACTAAAACAAACATTTTTTTTTCTTTTTTTTGGTCTAACCACGCACTTGGTTCAATGCAGCTTATGGGCCTGGACCGCTCGCTAATATCCCTCGCCTCAGAACCTGAGATTTTACCGGAGTGGTCAAAATTTTGGTATCGGAAGAAAACTATTATTAATTCTCATTTATTACTCTGTGAAATCTTGTGGGGTAATATATTTGGTTTGGAATTTATGAGCGACAATAATGTGCCCCATTTTGGTCGACCAATATTAATTTTACAGCGTACTCTTATGGGGATTACAAAATCACGTTTAAACGCTCTCACATCAAGACGGGTTGAAATATTGGCGCGAAAAC
>JAMKCH010027143.1:0-38139 GCA_023653785.1 Ophioderma brevispina
AGACTTGCCATCAACTATTGGTATTGAACTGTGAGCATCTCCCACCTGGAGCCGACTCCTAATGGGCTGAATGGCGAGCCTCAACAGATTGAGAACCAGAAATGGCCATCTAAGGTTTCCACGCAGAAGTGGGCTACTGGAAAGATCAGGACACTACCTGTGTGATTGTGGAACAGCACAGACAATGAAACATCCCTTGGTCTGCCACTGTTGGAGCAACGATGCCCGCACAAGGACCTTGTGGATTCAGTGAGCAGCCAGATGTTGTACCAATCTCTAGCTGGATCATATTGAGAACCATTGTGTTGGGACACGATAAGAAGATTAGTGATGCAAATCAAGCTTCACCTGCTTATAGCCCAGCTGCAATTATATCAATAAAAGAAGTAAAATCCCACAGGTCTCAACTGCTATTTGCTCTGAAAACAAATTGTGTACAGCCTATCGGTATGCTCCATGCAAAGTATGCTATTGTGAAATATTCCGTTTGGCGTCTGACTCTATTCCTGGTTGCACCCCGCCTCACTGTCTTCTGCAAAAGGAAAACAAATCAGAGAGTAGCCATGGTTACTATAATGTTGTCTAACAACGTCAATTACATAAGCCGATAGATAAGTAGACAATGGTATTAGTAGATAAAGGTATTGTTTTTTAGCCTCGTACACGTATCTACCATGTCATATCATATGGGCGACACCAGTTGTTTGGACCCACATGCATGGTTCTTTTATTTTTGGAGCAATTTTCAGCAAAGGCGACACAATTTCAATGAGGGACAGCAAAAAAAACACCCTAAACAAAAAAAAACCCTCCCCCAACCCCCCCAAAAAAAACCCCCCCATGAGCTATTACCTCGCACAAATCAGAAAAATCCCATTGCGGGATCTTGCCATATAGGCCTACAAAGGTCAGAATGTGTGTTATAGCGCCATCTCTATGCCAATTTCCTATAGAAAAGACGTGATAAACGAGATTTATGAACCAAGAATTTGACCGCCATTCAATGCATCAACTTTACACCGGCGTAGATAGTGCAATAAAATACTCCAAATCAGTCGTCAAAAGTGGGTCGCCGTTGATATTTTTGGTTTATTCTTGATTTGTCATAATAATGAGACTTCAAACAGCTGTGGCGAAATCATTATTCAATTAGAACAGCGAGGCATAATCGAAGTGGGATTTGAAATATGCACTTATCCTTAGTGTTGAAGCTTAGGTTACATGAATAACAAACCCACGGTTTACACAGTATCTGCCCCATCCATGACTAGCTGAAGCGTGAATTATCTCCCAGTGTATCCTCACATAATCAAATTGCAGCCCCCCCCCCCCCCAATTTAAGTTTGCAAATCTTGTTAATGTCCTAAATGACTGAACTACTACTTAAATTCAAACCAATAGAAATACGAACGCACATTTATAAGTCTGAGCACCTTGGACTGACATTACCCTAACAAGCTCCCCACAGTAAAACCAAGTTTTAAATCCGGTTTTGTCCCAGTTTTTCAACCGGGGGTGGCCGGGATAACATCACACTCGTAGCCAATCCCCTTTTTTACTTCCTCCACGTCCTCTTGGTATGCCCCTCTTCCTCAAACACCCACCTCGAACTCAAAAGCCCTTTTAAAACATGCTCCTCATCCTTTCTCAGCACGTGCCCATACCATCTTACACATTCACCTTCGCCAGTCGGTCAGCCGCATCTTCCAACCCAACATCTGCATCAACTCCTCAGTCTTCTTCCTATCCATCAATTTCACACCACTCATTGCTCTCACCATTGCCTCTCTGCCCTTCTAAAAATCCCCATTTCATTTTCACTCAGGCAACCATGTCTCACTCCCATCAGAATCACTGATCTCACACACTCTTGTACACCATCCCTTTCATCTTCAAAGGAATCTTCTCCCAGAACAACTCCTCCACTCTCTAAACTTCACCCACCCATACCTACTCTGGCTGTCAAAGCCGCCTCACATCCACACCCGCACTAATCCTGTACCAACTTATTAAGTGATATTAAATGAGTGACTTTTATTTTTAACATACCTCGACTTCACCAATGTTAGTACCGCTGTAAGAATCACGTTTATTTTCACTTGACTCCAATCGTTTCAAGGCAGTACGCTATCATGTGTGTTAGAAGCGGAACAAACATATATGGCTGGTATTCTGAAAGGGAGTCTAACTTTAGACCTGGTTTAATCCATAGTTAGTCCTACAAGAGTGGACTCTTTTCCTTTCAAAATATTGTGAAAGTTAAATGTAACTGGTGAGAACATTCCTCATGGATGATCCATAGGCCCGACCATGAGGGATTTTCAAATCTGTTATCAGCAAATTTTTAGAGTATGTTGGAAGGGAAAAGTTCCACTCTTGTAGGACTAACCCTGGTTTAAACCCAGGACTAAAATTAGACTCCCTTCAGAATACCAGCCATAGTGTACGTGTTAATTGGTTAGTATGGTTTAGGAGATATCACATCACAAAAGAAAAGCTCCATATGCAAAAGTGATCATCTAATCAGTCTTGAATTCTAACAAAGCACTTGAATTATATTTTATTCCTTACACATTTCCTTCAAATCACTTAAAGAAATCTTGAGCATCTTTATAACACAGGAAGAGAATCAAATCATTTCATATTTCTTATACTAGTTTATCTCATCAACAGAATTAATAAGTGTCCCTCCCCCATCTGCCTCGATACTCTTCGGGGATTGCTAGAAAACTGCCATTTTATATAGAAGTTTTTGTCACAGCATAGAGGTATTATATAGAAGGAGGGTGCACCTAGCCAGCCTGTATTATTCAATGTTCGTTATGAGCAATTACCAATGAATGGGCTATATTGATCGCGGCAAATTGATTTTCCCCGGGCTATACTAGTGAAATTGTCCCACAATGCAACACACCAACCCACCGCATTTTATAAACAAACATGGTGGTACACAAGGACGAGATGTATACGGCAGTGGCAGGGTAGGATTTCAGCGAATTTTCCGATTCTGATATGATATTTCAAGCTTTAGACTTTAGTTAATATCGTGTCCATAAGCTTTAAATTAAGCCTACCTGTGTCATAAATAAGGTGCATGTTAAAGACGCCGAATGCGAAAAAATACGGCAGAAACACATTGTGCTTCCGGTTCTTTTTTCTTTGCCCTAAAAAAATACTGGCCCAGCTTGGCATGCGCTACAACTTAGTTCATTGCATTTCTGACTCTTTCTACATTCTACAACATCGTTTTAAAGTGTTAAAAAACCCCGGTCTTGCCCGCAATATAATATGACGGCTATGAATTGTCCTATTTTGTCACTTGCGGTAGATATGGCGTGAAGATTTGTATTGAATGTTAACGCTAAGTCACAAAACGATCGGGTTTTGCTGCAGACGAAGCAACACAAGTGTGAAATTTAAAAATGGCCGCAGAAAGCGATGCTGCCCTGGGAAGAACCTGCAGAAATCGTCTCTTTTACAAGACGAACGGCGTAGGTCACGCCGGGTCAATTCTCCGATATGATTTTTGGAAAGCGATGACACTCGGGCCGGCAAGAGTCGCATACAGCACAGGACATCAAGCCCTCTTTCAAGAGCGTCTCAAGTGGACAGTTCATTCCCTGGGACAATGCGTAAGAAGGCTTTAGACGCACTTGACATATTAGATTTTCCTGGGAGCACCCTCCTTCCCTATATCAATGTCGTTATGAGCAATTACCATGGATGGGCATTTCCCGGGGCTCTACAGTGAAATTGTCCCACAATGCAACACACCCCACCGTGATTTATCACAACATGGCCAGGACGAGATTTATTACTGGCAGGTGCAGGGTAGATTTCAGCGAATTTTCGATTCTGATGATGAATTTTCAAGCTTTAAGACTTTAGTTTTTGTTAATATCATGTCCATACTTTAAATTAAAAGTCCCAAAAAAACACCTCGTGTCATGAATAATGTTCATGTCAAAGACGCCGAATGCGAAAAAATACGGCAAAACATTGTGCTTCCGGTCATTTTTCTTTGCCTACAACGAAATACTGGCCCAGCTTGGCCAGCGCTACAACTTAGTTCATTTTGCACTTCTGAACTTCCTTTTTTGCTACATATCGTTTAAAGTGTTATAAACCCCCGGTCTGGCCCTCCAAAATATAATTATTACGCTATGAAAAATTGTCCCTATTGTCACTGCGGTAGATATGACGTGAGAATTTGTAATTTAATGTTAACGGAAAGTCACGAACATCGGTTTGCGGCAGAGACTGAAGCAAACACAAGTGTAGAAAATTTTAAAATGGCCGCAAGAAATCGATTCTGCCCCTGGGCAACCTGCAGAAATAAGGTCTCTTCTACAAGACTTCCAGCGTAGGTCACGCCGGGTCAATTCTCCTCCGTTATGATTTTTGATAAGCGATGATCACTCGTCCGTGCAAGAGTCGCATAACACACATGACATCAAGCCCCTTTCAAGATCGTCTCAAGTGGAAATTCTTCACTGGCATGCGTAAGACGGCTTTAGACCACTTGAACAAATTAGATTTCTGGGAGCACCTCTTCTTCTCGCTACATTAACTCTATGGTCCAGAAATGTCACTTTGAGTTTTCAATATAAGCAAATTATGCAATGTTATGAGCAAAAACTGTTTTTATTTGAAGTAATAAGCAACATAACAACAAATATTAAATCTTTAAACTTCATGAGATGGTTTCATTTTATTTGGGGAGGTGGCAATCTCTGTTAAGGTTGATGAGAATTTTGTCACTAAAACGCTTCCATTTTGGGCTTAAAATGGATGAAACCATATTTTGTTTCTGAAAAACAACAAGCAATACAGGGTTTTTTTGATACAAAAACGAAATTACAGGTATTTTTATCCTAAATGAAACATTTTCTAATCGTTAACAAAATTTTTTCAACCCCTAAATATTATTTCAGGCTTTGAAACAGTCAAACCGTGGTCAAATCTTGAACCTTGTCTAAAGCAGCTCTCATAAGAAGACTGAGATGCATTTAACTTAAAGGCCGACTCGGAGATTTTGAAATATAATTTTTGTGTGTGTGCATTAATTAAAAATTGTCAACTAAAGATAGTCAACCTAAGATGCTCAATTCCATAGTTTGAGATGAACAGATTTCTCGTTTTGATGTATTTTAAAGGTCCATGGCCCGATCGCTAATAGCCTCGTCCCCAGAACCCCAGATTTTACCGGAAGTGGTCAAAATTTTGGTATCAGAAGAAAGCTACTATTTTCCTCATTTACCCTGTGAAATCTTAGGGCTAAATGATGATTGGTTTGGGAGTTATGAGCAAAAGTGTACTCCATTTTGGTCGACCATATTAGTTTTACACGTACTCTATGGGCTCACAAAATTCACGTTTCAAGCTGTCACATCAAAACGGATTGAAATATCGGCGCGAAACTTTGCAGATGGTATTTTTGGGTGAAGGTCATTCTATCAAGATAATAACTTGATATACTTAAATCGGAACCATCCCCCTTTAATGTTTAAAAACATGTATGTGTAGTAAAACAGTACCATATAATATGTTAGGATTATTTGTATAACAAATTCGGATCTGGGGAATTTATTAAGTTGTGAGTTTCTATAAGAAGGACATCGATTTGAGCTGTGGACAAACATTGTGTGCATGCAAAAATATGATTTGTTAGAAAATTGAGGGCACTATACTTAGGAAATCTCTGAGTCAGCCTTTAATATTTTAAAGCAATAATAGCACATTTTTTTGAAGAGCGCCCCCAAAAAAAAAACAATTTTTCAAAAATGTTGAGATTTTTTACACGGTGCATTGGTAATTGGCTAGTAAACTATACCTGTGAATGGTTAAGCTCGAAAATGTCTATGTGTCGCAAACGAAGGAATTTTGTAATTAGAATAATTAATATCGGAGATCTCCAATAATAATTCAACGGCTGCTGGAAACGGCCTTCCAATATGAAATAGCCGGGAAATAGCGCCATGTACGTATCTACAAAATCGCTTAGTGTTTTAAAATTGGTTCAGGCAATACAAGTTAGGGGTAATTTTCTTGAGGTGGCACTATTTCATCATGGATTTGCAGCTCTGCCGTTAAATTTGGGATCCCAATTCTAATTACAAAACGCTTGATTATGATAATACGCATTTTTTAGCATTCTCGTTCGCAGGTATGGTTTCCTAGACAATTACCAAAATAACATGCAAAAATACCAATTTTTTTAAATTGGGGCGCTCTTCAAAAATGTGCGTTATTGCTTTAATGTGATTCTTACTTGCTAGTAAGATGGTTATGAGTAGATGACATCTCAAAACGTCATGCCATCACCTTTTAACTTGCCTTCATATCTTAAAAAGGTGAGCAAGTTTTGAGACACCACTCACAGCTGTTTGACCCCATGCAAATGTTATTTTTAGAGCAATTTTAAGCAATGGTGACACAATTTTGACAGTTGGGACATGCAAGAGCTATTACCCTTTGCAAAATACACGAAAAAGCCATTTTGCGTGATTTCTAGCCATAAGTCCCCGCCTACGACAAAGTCTGATTTGTATCGTTTGCACAATCTAATAATGTTCTAGTTCAATATAAAGATGTGCAAAACTAGATTTTTAAGAAAAAACACATTTGACCTGCAATGAAATTTCATCAAATTTACACAGGATATAGTTAGTGGAATAAATAATCCTAAGTAGTTGTCTAAAGTCTGTGTTCGCCATGTGATTGGGTTTTGCGGACTTTCAAACAGCTGTGCACTGTATATGAGTTAATTGATAAGCATGACCTACCTCCCCCTCATCAAGGTTAGAATCACTGCAGCTATAGCGATGATGAGATTTACGAGATCTCTTGCAATAGAGACAGAGGTAGAAGAGGTTAATGGGTTAATTGGTTAGTAACAACATAGAGAAAGGATAGTGAATTCTAACTTGCACAACAAAACTCATATCATATAAAACTAATTTTTCTCTTCTATGTAAAATGAGTAGTTTTTGTATAAGTTCCATATTCTATCTAATTTGAACCCGCAAGCTTAATGGTGGGTTCAGACTTATCGCCCAACGTTAGTCTTTGGAACATGCTTTGCGCTCCGGATATATGAACATACGGCCAATTCTCACGAAAATGATGCCAATTGAGTTCGAAAAAGTAAAAAAAAATTGTCACAATTTTTGTTTTTTATGCAATTTTTTACTTGAAATATGTGCCATTGATAAAGGGGAGACAAAACTGCGAACTCCACCTCTCAGAATTTTGTAAAGCAGGCTTGCAAACATTTTGTGTGTAAAAAGTATAGGGTTTATTACGTTATCAAAAATGAAAATCCATGGAAATCACGAATTACTATTTCCAAAAGAGAACCTTAGGACCACCTTTAATTTTTTTATATAAGACAATGTTTGAATAATTAATAATTTGACAGTACATGACAATAATCTTTTGTTTATTACGTTTCCGTTAAAGTTAAAAAAAAGGCCACAAATAAAATTCATGCTATTAACCAGGAACTCAAAATATTTTGACCATTTTGTGCCAAGTCATTATTCAGGTGGCCAAATCCCGTCATGGTAATGGGTCTTGATGTAACAATTAACAAAACACAGTCGCCCATCAGTCGATAACGTAATAAACTAACTGAAACTAAATAACATAATAAAACCATTGCACCCTACATTGACCAGGAAGTACATATCTTGAGTTTTCTATTATGTTTGTGATGAGGGAATGAATAGCTGTACCTACCTCAATCTACATGGATATTCCTTACTTAATTGCTGAGAAAAATGGATACACGTATAACATCCTTAACATGGTCGATTTTTTTTTTCAAGTTCGACCTTAACCGGTCTTAAATTTGCCACTTCAGGTGATTGCAAGCATAATTTTCCATTAGCATTCAGTGTTTTCCTCTAAAAGGTACCATAAACCTTTATCTTAATACTCGTTTTAAATATTTTGAATTTAGTTGAGATGCGGATAACGTAATAAACCCAATTTTATTGGACACCTTATTTTGTTCTCTGAAAAATTAACGGTCAGGCAAATGCAAGCTTAAACAGTATCATGGAATTTCAGCACATGTTTAAAACCTATCAAAACCAATTTTTCAAAGAAATTGATATGTTAGGTATTTTTTCTGAATTTTTAAAAATTGGATATAGAGAATTGGACAGCCATTTTTTGCCATTTTGGCATGTTTGAGGGCAAATGTGTCACATAAAATCCAACCGAAAGTATAGAAAACTATATATGCCCAAATTGGGTTTTATTAGTTCAATCCACAAAAGCATTGTGTAAGAAAATGGTGGATCAAAGACAGCAAAAAACGCAATTGGCGTACTTTTCGTGAGAATTGGCCATACACTTGCGTAAAAGCGTGTTCGAAAGACTAGTATCTGTAGACGTCTGCGATAAAATATAATGACCATAAGCCAGCCCATTTCTGAGGGGGCACTTATGAAAATGAAAGTCAAATGTGGGAATTTACTCTCATAAACATTAAAATGTTGTTTTTTGAAGCCAGAATCATCATAATCCTGATCTACATGGCAAATTTATTTTTAGTTTTGGACCAAATTTAGTTGCAGAGTGGTTGCATTCAAAAGGGGCACTTACACAGTAGACACTTGTAACATTCTGTAGTGGGTGCATATTAGGGGAAGGGCACTAATTAGGTTGAATATGTTAAATGGATTGACTTGCATGGATGCTGAAGGCCAAATAGCAAACATATTCAAAACATGTACGAGTGGTTCAACACAAATCAACAACGATGCATCCATAACGCCCGACGTATTTTATCCTGCGAGGGCGGCAAAAAGCCGCCCGAGGGGGATAAAAATATGCGAACCATTGAATGCAGAGTTTTTGTTAATTTGTGATGAACCAATCTGAAACATGTTGATCCCTTTTAACAAAAATCCTTATGAAAACTTATTAATATCATAATATGTAGGAACATAATTATTCTCACTTATAACACTAAATGTTCCCAGTTCGACAGAAATCTTTTCTAGTAATATTTAGTAAAATCTAAAGCAAAACGATAGTTTTGGTTTGTTTGTTGCTTTGCAGTTTGCACCTTGCATGTACTCCGAGTTCTAAACGTGACGAACAGTGTGTCGACTTAAGTGTACTACGTAAACGCACTTCCGTGATCACTGCACCGGGCGTGACGCGCTAATTTGCATATCAACTGTAAGTTGATAACAATCAACAACGGTCATGCCTCCTGTATAAGGAGAATACGTTGAGTTGTTGAATAGATTTACAAGTCTCACAATCTTTAGAAAGAGAGAAATTGACACCTGATAAGCTGCAATCCTTGTGGGAAATATGTTGGAACACTTTGAAGTGTATTCGGAAAACTGTTCCTCCATCACTCCAACCATTGGTGATTGCACACCATTTACGAGTCGTCTTGGCACACAGCACCGGCCATTGTTGAATCTTGGCAAACCTTGGCAAATCTTCACTGCGCTGGGAGTTATCAACCACATCATAATGGGCTGAACGTGGGAAACTCCACGTACACACTGTGTCAGATAGCGTTGATTCGGATTTTTTGTACATTGCGGTACACTGGAGATTGCGCAAAATACTTGGCCTATCGTAACGATTTATACACCAAAATATTCCTAACTAAATTGTCTAGTTAGCTGACTAGTTTATAATATAGGTTTATTTTTGGGAAAAAATGTGAAAAATACGATCCATACAAGCATTTTTCTTACCTCATCAGCTCTTATCAGCTGGCTCAATTCTCGATTGCTGCTGTCAAGTCATGCCAACACGCAGGCTTACAAAAACTAGTGAGCTAAGGGGTCTTTTTTGTCAGGAACCCTTTTCCAACATCAGATTGACCACCAGATTCATTGATTTCGCGATATCCAAGGTACCGCGAAACCGTTTTTTCATTCCTTGTTCAAGCTAATCGTAGAGCTTTTAACACAGCGTTTGGCTGCTAGGGAGTCCCATGACGTAGCGCATGTCTAAGAATAGCCGGCCAATTAGCGATGCGGATACGGAATAGGTGGCGCTGTGTCCCAGCACTAGAGATACTATGGGAGCGTAAATGGTGTGATTGAGGTATTGTCATCAGTGGTCTTGCCAATTCCCCCAACACTGATTGATGGGGGTTGGGGAATGTTTAAGCCTTAATGTTGGGACTTTTATTGAGCATAACATGGTCCCTGTACGTTCTTCAGAGACAACCCGTCACATTGTAAAATAGTGCAATCCTCGATTTTATCAAAATATATAGCAAATATATATTTTTACCATGGTATTTTTAATGGTGTTTTAAAACATAAGAACACATGCCAAAGTTGATTCTCTCAACTCCACCCTGTTTTACCGGGCTGTGACCTCTGTGGCTTTAACACCAATGAATAAGATTTAACCTAGTCTGTGATATTTTTGCAATTATCTCCTTAGCAGATATAAAAGTAATGCTTATCAATGGCTGAAGATCAAGAATAATTGGGAAGCTTGTAGATGGATAGTGATAACAGGGTTCACACTAGGTTTTAAAAATAGTGCGTCCACTTTGGATGCAAATTTGTTTCCCCAAGGTTGCAACAGTGCGTCCCTCATATTATATGCGTATATAGAGATTACCTAAATGTCAAGTTTTGGCACTTTTTTCACTACAATCATAAACATCCAATTCCAAAACCTAGACTGGGCATATTGGGAAGTAATTACCACCCCAATGACCCTTAAACTCCACAGAACTGGAGCATCTTGATTGCCCTTTGGGACAGTGAGAGAAGGTTAGTGAACTAAAAAAAAGACGTAAATACAGTCAAATTTACGCCTATATTTATTTTCACAGATTAATTACATTGTAATTTAATAGTAACGAAACTAATTATTGAGTGGAAAATGGAGACAATAATAGCATGTGGCAGAGCAACTCTGTGATTTTATTGTGTAGTTTTAAGTCTCTATTTTTTGCTTCCACCATAGACGCAAAATTTTACTCTATCTAGACCAAGTGTGTTCACCCACTGAAATGTGCGTCTATGACGCAAAAACGCACACTATGTGAACCCGGGTGAAACCCTACTTCTAGGTGGATACAGTATATGAGCCCAGTTTTGTCTACTAGGCATCTGGAGTACCTGTGAATATTCACACTTCTTATTCCAGTGGGCTGTTTAATCAAGTACATAGAAATTGATTGGTATTATGTCAAGCTCCTGCCCTCCCATGACTGGGTATAGATGGAAAGTGGCGGCAGCAATTACGCGGTGTAGTCGAATACTTAGTACATGACCCCGCAAGTGGCGCGATTTATACTGCGTCGTGCTTGTCGTTGACCAAATGCAATCTACGCAGCGTGACGATCACCGCGCGATGACTGTGGTTCCTTTGGATGAAACATTTGTTTTCCAAGAGGGGTGGTCAATTATTTAAATGAATAAAAGAATGGATGTTAGAATATTTTGACAATTAAATTATGTCAATAAAAAGAAAAAGTACACACTTCTAAATAAAATGAGAATAAAAAAGATGAGATTTTTTTGTTTTTGGCCAATTTAGATGGTTTCATAATGATGGGCAATTCCAATATTTTATAAAATAACCACTCAATATTTGGAGGCCCATCCATTATGACACCATCTAAGATGCCAAAACACAAAATCTCATCTTTATTCTCTAATTTCATATTCAGTGGTTTGGGGTTTAGTTTACAAAGTTCTTCAATTTAGGCATGCATATATACATGTACAGGAAATATAAAAGCATAACAAACACAAAAAAATTGAAAAAGTGAACTTAATAAGTAAATAATAATATGATATGATATTTCCTATATGTGCAATATCAAAAACATCATGCAATATCACTTGTTTTCTAACCTATCTAATATGCAACTGAATTAAATCAGTCCATGTTGCTAGTATTTATGCGGCACATGTAAATATAGTTAACTCAATGCAAGTAGCTAGTACAGGTGGGTTAATTTTTTTGCAATCGGGGAATGATTGTGTTCTCTTTATTTAACAAAATCCTATAGGACAAAATTTCAGTGATTAAATAATAAAAATAAAAAAATAAGATATAAAAGAAAGGATTTGCTGTTTAACCAATTATACATTCACACAGGGTGAATCATAAGGGCACTCAAATCTAAATTATAGGCCTACATCAACCTAACTGTATTCATCTCAACTTCATCTTACTTTCGCCTAATTTGAAGTGTTGTTTTATTCATTTCCCCTTTCAAAATGTGCGTTTGAAGGTGGACAAGGTACTGATGTGGGCAATACGGGTGTCCAAAAAAGTGTGCAAGCAGATAAACTTTCAATCTCTTCAAAAAACTCACAACCTGGGTATTTCCAGTGGTGTGGTGGAGGGGTACCATGTAACACAGTATACTTGAAAAATAATTAGGGTATAGGCGGTAGACGTTTGTAAATCACATCTAATCGCCTTGGTATTCACAGAATTTTGGATTGGTGTTTGAATTCCGGCATAAAAGAGTATGCGCAAACAATTTCTTACCGATACACCACGGGTGTATTTCATCGCAAGTGTGAGATTTTGACCACCACTCATGCTCCTGGAGCATGGTTGTGCCACAGTTCCGGGAGCGGAGCTATTCATTGTATTGATGATGGACCACACAATAGCAGTAGCGATTTATTCGTAAAAGTATCAAGGATTAGAATGCAATCTGGGCACAAATCCTTGCTGGTCTTGGGTTTAGGTAGCTGACTATGATGAAACAGTGGTCTCGGGTTCGAATCTCGCTATGCTTCATTTTACAAATCTAAAGATTTTCATTATTTTTTCAGTTAGAGGGAAAAAATTCAAGGTTAAAAAAAAGATAAGAAAACTCATAGCTTCCTTTGCGGTTAGTGAGGGAGACCTGCCTCTGGAGCATGGTGGTGGTCAAAAACTACCGTGTTGCGATTCATCTGCCGTGGTAATCCACCCACGCACACAAGAGATATAAAGGACTATAAAGCGACTGTTTTTCACCCATGTCCATGTGATTTAACAGTAAGTTCTGGACACGGTAGTTGTGGCTCAAGTGTGGTGCAGTCACTAAAAATATCAGAACCTGAAGGTGATATATTACTATATTAAATACAGTGGTGTATCTGAATACAAATCTTCTGTAATTATTTAAACAATAATAAATGTTAAACTGGACAATATTCATCTAAAAAGTAGTCTAGCAGATTTCTTGGGTTCCCATGCCATAACCCCCTTCAAAACTAAATTCTAACCTGCTTTTTTTGATCTCTAGGACAAGCTTCTTAAAGAATTTGATGTTTATTTTCAAACTCAAATATGGGCAAGGGGTCCGTTGGCAGCCATCGTGGTCTAAAGAGATCAGTCATATAAAAGTGGTTCGATTTAGTTGTTGAAAAGGTATCTCAAATGATTAGTCTCCTTACAAGGAATATCATTGGCATATTTTTTATGCCCGAGGATATGGGTGAAAATGTGATAAAGGTCATGACCTTTTTGATTGGTCATTGTACAGAGAGCCAAATTTTCAAAATGCTTCAATCTTGACAATTGGATTGGATTTGACAAAATGGCGCAAGAAACAGCTGTACATGGTGAGTTTCAATGAAGTTGTGATCAGCGCGGATCCAGGAGGGGGCGGAGGGGGGCGCGCGCCCCTGGTAATTCTGCAAATCTTGCAAATCAGCCAATTGAGCTATTTGGACCAGTTCCAGCCTTTCAGCCCCCCGGTAATTTTGACATTTTTCAAATCCTGGATCCGCCACTGGTGATCCTCATAAATATGAAATGAATGCAATGTTCTTCCAATGTGTTATTTATACAACTTCAAAAAGAGAGAAAAGTCAAGAAAAAATCATATTTGTGAGTCAGTACACAATTGGATCCAGGTAAAAGATGTCAGGTAAAAAACAGATAACTACTGTGCAACCTCTCTTTTTCTTGCACTAAGGAATTGTGAATATATATCAAACAAAAGAGTGTCACTTTATTTACATATATCAAGAAAAACTAATATAATGCCCATTTTGTTGTTAATATTTAAGGTGCAATGAGAGATTTCACCTATAAGGTTATCCCTAAAAAACAAAAAGTACTGTTTTTGCCATGATGTAAAGCTTTCCATCAAAAATATCCCATCTGAAAGGATTATCTGAGAAATGTTCTTTGTACAAAATTGTGAAATTCTAATTCGTATAGGGCAAATACGAAATTTCAGCTACGTTTTTTTACATTGAAATATAAGCAAATCAAAATCGCCCTTTCTCTCTTTAGACATTTCTGGAGCAAAAAGACAGGTAAGAATCTATTGAGGGTCTAATTAATATTTGGTGCCCTCCAAATCTCTTGTTGCACCTTTAATTTTGAAATATTTTTTTTTTGGGGGGGCATGATACAGCACTAAAGTTCAATGTGTTGGACATCACCAGCCAGACTGACTGAGTGATATTTACTGCGTAAATCCCATTGGAATGAGTGAAAACAGATAGCCCTTAATAATCCATCTTATCTCTAGCTTGCATGGACTGACTGTCATGGGTTTTGCACAATTTATGCAAAAGAGTAAAAAATATAAAGACTTCCATGAAAATTAATTCACAGCTTAAAGGACGACTCGGAGATTCCCGATGAGGGCGCACTCAATTTTTCAAACAAATCGGAATTTTTGCATATACATAATGCTTGTCCTTCATATAATAAATCACAACTTGTTATAAAATTCTAATCTGGAAATTTTGTTATACACGGTTCCTATGCACTGTTATACTTATGCAATAAATGCTTGACTGCATGAAAATGAAAAATCGATTCATCTCTAACTTTGGAATTAAAGCATTTTAGGTTACTTCTTTCTTTCTAGTTGTGATTTTTCCTCTACACCAAAATATTATATTTCAAAATCTCTGAGTCAGCAGAGTTTTCAGAATGAATTATCTCCTGCGCAATTTTGGGACACCCCTTATGAATTGGTAGTTCAATAACAAGTAACATTTCTTACCCTACTGTTGTTCTTCTTGGTGGAGTTGGTTTCAAATCTGATACCTCAAAACAGCTCGTGCCAAATTACGAGAAACAACAAATGGTTAGAATATCTGGACCCGTCCACCACAGATGCCAGTCAAGATGTTGGACCCCATGCAAATCACCTCTTATTTTTAGAGCAAGTTAAACAAGGCAACACAATTTTGACAACTTGGTCTAAGTAGGGACACACAATGAGCTATTACTCTGCCAAAATCAGAAAAATCCATTTGAGGGCATCTTGCCATATAGGCCTACAAAGATCACGATTAAGTTAGCGAACCCTCTATATGCCATCTGCATTAGAGAGATGTGTTAAAGTAGATTTTAAAGAAAATCATATGCCCGCATGAAATTTCATAAAATTTACACAGATGAGTCTGTCGTACAAATAATCCAAATTAGTTGTCAAAAGTGTGTCGCCTTTGCTATTTTGTTTTATTCTGAGTTTTGCCCTAAAAAAATAAGACTTTCCCACAGGATGCCGCAGTAATGTCAGCGCATTCATTAATAATTAATATTGAAATGGGCACCTAAAAATTTAATTGGTTTAAAAACACGTTCTACCATCACTATCAGCTAGTAAACTCTAAATTCCCTTGACACAGTTCAGTAGCTTTCATTCACCTATGTATTTAGAAAATACACCCCCTAGTTTTTGGGTATGATATATGATACCCAGATCACACAAGGTCAGTTCATGTCAATGTACGTACAAGTACAACCCACTGAACTGTGTCTCTGGTGGATGAGCATATTGTAACTCATAGTGCATTGACCCTGAGCAAAGGTTCTTTGAATCTTGTTTATAAACCACAGACTGTTTGTTTACAGGGCTGTCTACTCATCCAGGTCACTTGCCGGTGCTTAGCCTTTATCATCGGCCTTCATTTCGCAGTATCTCTTCACGACACACAACACTGCGCGTACTTTCTAATAACTCCGAATCTTAGTTTCATCGGAGGTGAAAACAACATGACGTCACTCCTGAACAAGGTTCGATTCAAGGCCGTTTGGCACCCTTTATGACCATTTCTTTGGATTGTTTCTAGCATGCAAGTGAAACGAATAGGCCAGTGTTTCCCAACCTGGAGGTCACGACCCCTGAAGGAGTCGTGGGCGAATGTAAAAGGGGTCGCGAAGCTAACCTTTAAACAATTTCAATTTTCATTTTAAAAAAGTAGAAAAGATGTCATAAAAGCTGGTGCTCATGGTCAATTTATCAATGTCATTCAAAACCGTCCCATAGGGCCCTTTCACAAATCTAAATTATGTCGAAGCAGGGAAGGTGTAAGGAACAGGTGTATCGTCCTGACTTCAAAAAAGATATGTGTGTTGCCGCCTATTCACAGTGAAGTTTTCTAATGCAGCTTAACTCCATTTAACACAATAGGTAGAAACCTGGATGGGAGCAGATACACTATTAACGGTTGACCAAATTTTAGGGAAAGGTCACTTACTAACATGCCATGATCTATTTGGCTTACGTATGTCAGGCGGGAATTTCAAATAAAATTTGACTAGAGTTTCATGGCCAATATTAAATTTTGCCGCTTTCTGCCACTCCTGGCATCTATGAATTATGATTGCTAGAATGTTTAACTATCAGAATAGGTTGGTTAGATTTACAGGGAATGACAGGAAAGTGCAAAAAGGAAGAATGTAACTATTGACAACAATCATTGATTATTTTACTGATTTGCAAAAATTCTTCTAAAAAATATGTTAGAAATTCTCCACTCAAACAAAATAAGTCGATTTCTGAAGAACGTTCATCAGATTCTTTATTTTTTCCTTCCTGCTTTTAGAAATATGCAATTCTACATGCTATTAGAAGCAGATACATAAATAAATATTTTATTTCAACAAAGTCTTTATGAAAACACTGCTTGTCATGGTTGAATATTCTCAGTTAAAGCAGTGTAAACCAATCAATTGGAGCGGTCGCACACATCCCTTCAAAGGCAACTCTTCAAGTACTTTGGATAAAAGGCTGTGAATGGGGATCAATAGGCTTATCTCAAGTATTTACGGCCGATATATCTCCTGTTCCTTACATCTTCTCTGGTTGAAGTGACTTTTTGTTTGCCCTCCAGATCATCTGAGCATGCGAAGAATACATGCACCTGGTTTACCTGGTAATTTTAAGATATTTCTACAGGTGATTCTTTTGTATTCTCTGTGCGCTTGGGTTGTTCTGGAGGACAATATAAGTGTAGGGGGGTCGCCCTGTGATGATCATTTAAAAAGAGGGTCGCGGTGAATAAAGATTGGGAAACCCTGTAATAGGCATTCTAAAATATGCATGTTATTTCCTAACTAGCGGCTACCATTCCAGTCTCCTGATATCGTTCAGGTAAAAATATGGTGCATTTTATGCCAGTTTACATGGCAACCTATGGAAATCTCCACCGCAAAAACTTCTGAGGAAATATGGTAAGATATTTTTATAGAAGAGTAGATATTATACTATAAAAGCGTGAACTTCTTTAAAATTCACAAGGGCCTGGCAGTCGTATCGATCAGTACTTGGTTTGGTTTTTGATTAGTGGTGGCTCGGGCGTTTTGGGTGCGTCTCTTGACTAAAAAGGCTACTTTTACATCACGTCGGTCCAAGCAACTCCAGCATCTTTCAACGCATTTGCGAAAAACAGGAGAAGGAAGTCCATGTGGGTTAATTTATCCTTCAAATTTAACACTTTCCGATGTTCAATTAAAAAATCTGTGTTGCGATTGGATAGGATACTAGCTAGCCATTTTCGAATAAGAGTAGGAGGAAAACCCTGATGTTCCCAATCCTGCCCTAGCGGTCACAGTCAGGCCAAGTTAGGAGAATCAGGATCGGTGGGATTACAAGCGGCCTCCGGATCACCTTACACAGCTCAAACGAAACCATAACCCATTAAGAGCCGTGATCAAGTGTCGTTGCACAAGGGAACAAACAAGACAAGGTAGTCATTGTAGATAAAAAAGCGACACCTGAGATCACGTGTAAGAAGGTGGTATATTGAAGCACTATTTTAATTGGTTACAAACATTGTGTCTTGTAATGAAGCAATCGGACAGATTGTATAATTGGTGGTAGTGCCCAAATGGGTTAAGCTTTTCTTACCAAGTCTTGATTAGTTAATAATTGACAAGCAGGGGTGTTTGAGTAAATCCCAGAGAGATTGCAGTTGCTCTAGTTTTGGAAAATTTCACCTCATGGGGTATGTGATTCCACCTAAAATCCTATTCTTAACACATAAAAACCTGATTTAACGGGTGATAGTTAGGATCAAAAGAGTTAGTACCTTATGTAGTGTTTTTGCATTGATTAACGAAAGGTATGTGGTCTTAAGAGTGTTTGGGAAACACTTTGATCCATCAGTAATGACCATGGGTTTAGCTACAGTATGGTATAGCCACATTGTATGATCATGGGAGTGATTCAAAAAACCTTCTGTGTGACAAGCCTGTGAGATAAAACCAGTATACAATTGGCCATGCAGTCAGTAACCCGAGTGATTTATGCAGCACACTACATTCTTTGTCTATCGTTGATGTACCACTGATTCCAGATGGCTTAATTGCAGAGGTCTGGGCTTCGGCTCTCCAAGTCGCTGATACTCAGCACATTACAGAAATTTCTATTCTGGTAACTGTTGAAGATGTATTAGGACGTGGTATTTTGCAGTGAAGGTGGCTGGAACCCAACCTTCTTTTTCTTGGTATCTAAAATGTAATTGAAAGGCAGATGGTGGGGGGATCAAATACTGTTGATAGAACTATACCATAGATATTAATAAAGGTAAGATGCCGTACGTTCCGCGTTGAAGAATAGGCGCCAATCGAACCGTGTTTGAAAATGATAAATACATACGGGCCATCCATTAAAAACGCCCAAGCGCATGCGCCGTAACTGTTGGCTGAATGTTACATTGTTCTATGCAATGTTGCATATATGAATAACAATTGGTACACCACCCTATAGAAATAAGTACGCACTGCGGCAAAAGACGGGACAGGTTTTGCGGCGACGTCGCGGTCTTGTTGTTATATTGAAGTCCTGGAACTATACTATACCTGTTCACCTGGAGTTGACAATGACGGCATGACCTGTCCTTTATTCTCACTACTGTTTCGAAAGCAGTGCTGCCTGTATTTCGGCTTATGTAAAACGCGAAAGTGGAAAGAGACAGCGCTAGTGAGAGTTTTGGAGCCGTAACGGATAAAGTGCAGTTATTCCAGCGAAGCATGGAGGTTAAATTAATCGAAGCATGGGGTTTAAATTATCGACGCATGGAGGTTTAAGTTCATTCGAAGCATGAGGTGTAAATCATCGAAGCAGGGAGAGTTAATTCATCGAAGCATGAGGTAGAAATAAGATGGAGAGTGACACAATTGGTTGTTTTTCCAGTCTTATCAGACATGTTGGTTATAATCATACAGTGGAATAGATGAGGGTTGTGACAATCATTCCGCGCGGGGTCTTGTAACAGAGCAAATAATCACCTTTCATCGGTTAAAATTGATGTTCAGTACAATTGATCTGACCTCGCAGGCTCCAACCTTGTCATGTTTGAGTCAAGCTGTGGCGAGCTCTGTTAATGCAAATATGCACGGGAAGACTTTTGGAAGGTAAATGGAGTTTAGCATGTGCCCTGTCGAAGAGCAAAAAAAAAAAAATGATGCTTTTATGAATTAGTTGCATAATACCTCTCTGATCAATTTCACAATGCCAACTGGCCCAATAAAAAAACGTGTTGTATGCTCAGGACCAATATTTCTTCCACATTTTGTTAAACTCAAAACTCCAGCATCCCCCCGGAAATATAAAGAATAAGGTAATGAAACACTTACCACGATTGTGGCTAAATGGGAAGATATACTTGTAAAATTGACACTGAAAATAGGTGAGTCGCTAAGTATTTAAGTAGGAAGGGACTTGGCTAGAATTGATTCACGAAGAGACGCACTGTGTAATAAATAGTCGCAGTCTGTGTGTATAGGTTTTAGCCAATCAAGCACCTCTTGAAAAAGAGACCACGATACACCCCTACACGCATGCATCTGGTGTTAATGATTTTTTAACTTCAAGGTATTTACTACTTTTGACCAAGTAGTATTAAGCTGTGAATTATTGTTGAAACCTTTATATTATTTTCTAAAGTTGTAATATGTCAAGTTATAGAAATAGTACTACTCTCATATGGACGACCCTTTTTGCTCAGATTTTGCCCGATCGGTTGCTAAGAAATTGAATTCCTGTTCTTGGCAAGTGGTGTTCATTTATCAAGCAGTGTGTGTAGTATATCTAACCAAAAAAAACGTTCAACGTAAAAAACACAAGTTTTTTAAAAGAGTTCGAGCCGTATAAAGTTAATAAATGTTAAGGAGCACCAAGTATAGTAGAAGTGCTTCATGCGCCATTCGTAAACGTGCGGCCCACTATTTTCCTCATTCCTAATTTCTTTGTGAGAACATTGCTACATTCATGAAAAGGATACCAAATATTAGACCAATTGGTGTTAAATAAATCCAACGCATTGTATTAAGGTTTATTGGCAGTTGAATTAGTATTCCTTTTCTTGATGATAAAGGGGCGTCTTGTTCTGATGGAATACTTTGAACTTATATTCTTAGTTGCGTTTGGTTTTCTGCTTGAGTGTCTTGTAGTTGGAGATGTATTTCATACGGAATAAAGCCATCTCATTTGTAACTCAATTGTCTTCACAATGAAGAATGTGTTTCTACGGATCTGCAGTCGACTGGTGTTACAGAAGGTATGTTGGTATGAGTTCTATGATAGAGTCTAACTCACGTATGTTTCGGGGTATTGTACCAGTCTTTCTGTGGGATACCCTACAGGAAGAAGGGTACAAAAGACCATAGGAAGGTCACGCTGCTCTGGTTGTCTCACGTATGAAGAGGGGTTGTTTGAACCCTGCATATTGCCTTAGCACCTCTAGCAGGAAACACATAAATTATATTTGGGGCTGTTTGGAGGTTGATGTGGGAAAAATTGATTATTTTTTGCATTGTAGAAGAAATGGGACCAAGTTTGCCAATGGGGCAGAGCGCGTTTGAGTCTATACTTGGTTGATCTCTTTAACATTGAATTAATTATCGGCTCCGTACTCGGTTTTTGAAACTTGTGGTTTTTTAGCGTGCTGAACGTTTTTTTTGGTGAGAATTTGCCTTGACTATTTTTGTGAAACACTCGAGAAATAGCCAGCCTCAAAATTTGACTGATGCTTACGAATTAGATTTATAGTTGGAGAAGTTACAACTTTTAGTGTGTTTTTGACATCATATTTTCATTCAGGTACTGAGATATTCAGATTTTAAAGTTTCTGGCAATTTCACAAAAAAAATTAAAAAGGGCATACAATTGTGGGGAAGTGTATATTGGTCATTTTGTCCCGCTTTTTGTGCTAATACACTGGAATGTACATTTTGTAAAGAAAGAATAGTTACTGCCTTGTATTTAGGAAACAGACGTATTTTACCAACAGAACAGGTGGAATTCTAAGGAAATCCCATGGGTAATTTCTACACGATAAGACTGTATATAAAATTAAGATGCATCACTACGAATTCTTTAAACTGGCGAATAGCGCATAAAGACCGGTGAAAAAGTGGCATCTCTGCAAATTATGAACATATGTCTGAACAGGTTAAATTTACAAACCGAAGCAACGTATGAATTCACAATACCAAAATTATTAGCCTTTTGGCATTTAAAATTCGAATCAATTTATATGAAATACCTGTAAAATCGTACGGGAGTGTACGCCACCGATCAGGCCAGAGGACATCTTTTTTAGAGAACATATTGGTAATAATTATACTTATTGTAAAAACAGAATACACGTCTACACATGACGCACTAATTTGTGCATGGAATATGTGAACTATATGAACTTTGTCACGACGAGGGTATTTACGATGAGATTAATGAAAAATCTCAAAAAAAATCAGTACTTTCAGTACTTGAATTCTACTTTTATCATGAAATTAATCATCTCAACCAAGAGAAAGTAATGAGAGCAAAAAATGAGAACTTTACTATATATACAACATTAATTAATAAGTCGAAAAGGGTAGGCTCGAACGGACCGAACGACTGAAAACACCCAAGATTTAAACTTCAAAATAAGGCACTAAGAATAAATCTAAAAGTTCTTACAATCTCATTCTGCGCCTCTTTTTAAGAAGTTACACTATTCTAAATGTCTATGTATTTGCTAACTTGGTGTTTTAGTTGCGCTTGCATTGGTGCAAAAAAAATCAAATCCATCGCGTCGTTTTTGCTTTAATTAGGTTGGGTAACCGTAGGAGCCCCCCCCTTATGCGCTAACGAAGTACCCCATGACAAAAATGAAAAATCTTATCAGAGTTACGTGATTCTGAATTTTCATCAATGCCGACAATAGTGACATAAACAAAGTAAATCATTACTAAAAATCTTGCAAAGTATAGAAGGCCATTGGAGCCATTATATTTTATATCCAATGTAGCGAGTTACGGTAGGAACCTATGGTAAATTATACAAGTAACTCCCCCAAAAATAGAAAATGCATGAGACATTTATGTTTTGTGCTTTATATTGTAAATATAGTTCATTCTTCACCCAATTTAAAGCAATCAAAACAAGTCTAGGTGAAGCAATGCCGTAGAAAATGCAGAACAAATTAGTGTCTTTTTTCGCCCATTTTGAAGCAATTAAAATCAATGTTTTTCCCCTAATTTTTTACTGAACAACTTTCTTAGTTTTTTTCTTTCTTTATTGTTGATGTCGGTGAAGCCTTCTAACATGTGGGTGGATTTCATCTAAATTCCTTTAGTAATGGTTATATTAGGGGGGTCCCTAGGACCCCCACCGTTTATCACTAACGGAAGTGCAAACCCCTTATGCGTTATGTTAATATGCCGAAAGTGGTGGTCCACAGGCGGACTCGAACCGACAACAACCGACTCACCAAAAGTAAAAATCAATGACCCTATCTCTTAGACCGCTGCGCACGTAGAACTTTTAACCTAAGACGCGAATTTGTTGTATCCTAGTGACGGGCATTATTGTTGAACACAAGAATTCCGTTAAACAGCATTTTCTTTGCATGAATGTCAATTATTTCAATGTTAGTAGTAAAATGCACATCATGAGGATAAAAAGAAAACATGTACTAAATTCTGTCAATATTAATTTCGTAATAAAGGCTGTGGTCGTGAGACCGTTTTTTTTATGTTTCTCATTTTGCCACTAATAATCGCTATACATGACCCTTTGAATTTTCTAATCGTCTTTTCCGTTGTCTTAATTAGTATCTTGCTCATGAAATGAACCAAATATACTTCTGAGGGGTGAAATACACTTTGAGCTAGTTGTGGTAACGAGTAGTTTAGCGTCGTTAACAATACTCTCACCTAGTGGTTTACTCGTCACAGAAAAAAACACGAAACAAACAAGGGAAGTTTGTTTCTTATAGTACTTTTCATGCTTCTAATGCTTTTTTTGCTGTTTTTTCTTATTTTTTTCGTTTTTATGTTTTACACTTGGTGGACACACTACCGTGGTATCTTTATAAGATTTGGAAATGTTGTGAACTATAAATGAATTATACTTACATTCCAATAAACTTCTATGGGCAAGGTGACCGTAAAAAAAATGGACTACTCTCGTGTATTTTAAATGGCTGAAAGCGGGCTACCGCCGACTCGAGCCGACAACAAGAGACTATCCAAGTAAAATCAATACAGTGCAACTCTTAGACCTCGTCGACCACGAATGAAGCTTACTGCATGTCGCAAATTTTTGATATAATAGTAAGTGGATGGTTCATGTAGTGATGTTGAACAAAAGAATCCCGTTAAACGTCATTTTCTTAGCATAGAGTGAATTATCTGCAATATTATCACTAAAAGGCACATCATGAGGATACCTAGAAATTAGGTATTAAGTTTGGCTACTATTCATTCGTAATAAAGGCGGTAGGTCTGTGAGAACAATTGTAAGAGTTTTCGCCAATTTGCCACTAATAATCATAGGTACCGTTTGCAAAGACTATTCTAATTATAGTTTTCGTTTTAATATTTCATATGTTGCACATGGAATGTGGTCTAATATACTTTTGTGGGTTAAAATGAAAGTACATGCTGGTAGTGTATGGCAAGCGGTAAGTGATTATTGATGTCTTGCCAACCTAGTTGCTATTTCTCGTCTCAAACGCGCGTCAAACCAAAGGGAAAGTTGGTTCTGTTTAATATATATCCAAGGGGTGTCGTTTGTATCTTGGATGTTGTAATGGTTTTTGTGTTTTTTTTGGGTTTTTTAGGTGTTATTTTTAAAACTTGGTGGAACCTACCGTGTGTCTTAATACCATGCCGTGTGTACTGTATATTTGCTTCACCCCATTTGTCTGCTCATATTGCGTGGCAAGAATTGATTTGTTATACCCGATGTGCACAAGGTCAGTTAGTTTAGTGACATATGCTATAACCATTGTTTTTCTCACTTTTAACACAAAGGAATATAATATATGTTCTGGCCCTTTCAGTTTGCATTTTAAAAAATCAACTAGTTAACAGGAAAATATTTTCACACATTTCAAATATTTTATATCCAGAATATTATATATGATAAATAGTGTTACTTGTGTTAGATGTACGAGCCTCTACCAATTATTTATTGAAGATACACTGTCAAGTTACACTGTGAGACGTTAACAATTTGACCAAAGGTGATAAAAGTGATATTTTAACTTAGGGTGTTTGTTGTAATGGAAATAGTTTTTTTACTAGTCTTCCAATTACGGGTCACCAGAGGATTAAATTCTGTAGGACGAAGTGAAGAGGCAACGATCAGTCCTACCCGATAAGTCGGAAACCTCACATAGTATCAAAGGCATATCTCACACACTTCTATATGATTGCTTTCAACTTCTAATTTAGATAATCCGATCAAAAAGGATTTGATTTCTGCGTCCACTTCCATCTTTATACCTCCATGATCGACGTATGCGGACTATTACCGACAAATGTTAACCCTTTTCCAAACAACAGACATAAACAAACTACATCAACAACAGACAACAGTGGACAAAGTGATCCCTATGTGTCGTCCTGCCTTAGGGCAGGCGACACAAAAACCAAGCAACATCACTGTTTGTCATCTTGAGGCCAAACAAAATTATAGACTATATAATAAGCTGATTATATAGTAGTTCACTGGCAGCCAGGATTATTCTATACAGCTAGGGATTGATCTTGGACCCTACAAAAGCTGACCAGGGCAGGTGCTGGCAAGTACCGCATGCTTCAAATATTCTAATTTAGTACACTAGCAGAAAATTTAATAGGGGACCCGCCATTGGTAAGACGAGACTTAACAAATCTTTTTCTCCCAAAACTACTCACATTATGCTACTTACTGGACTTTCCACCAGCCGTCCAGACTTTTCATCACTACTTTGACGACTACCTTTCTGGAAGCTGACTTCATCTTCCTGGTCGCTTGTTACTGTTGTTTGTAATATTGGTCCTCTGTAAAAATATAAACCGGAACACTATAATGGTAAGTCTAAACTTGGAAACTAAAGCTTTTAAGGGAGGTTTTTACTTCTTGCTGAAGAGTCTCCCAAATCTTGGGGGTCTATTTTTTTTTACATAAAAATGGAGGAATGGCGGCTCATAAATTTGAATGCAAAAATAACCCGTACTCCCCGACCGCGAGTGCCGTCTGCTGTCACAGTTTGTGAATGGGCCAAGGTCACATGAGACACCAAGTCCCACAGCTCCCCAACATGTCACCCCACCACCGTCCCCTCCTGCCACCAATTAGATCATTGTTTCCACCCCCCCCCCCTTACGGAACTCATACGGCACGCAATATCTTAGGGTTAACATTTGGACCCACAGACACACACACATACAGAACATATGACCAGAGTCATCCCATGTGCCTTCCTGTAATTCTTGGCATACTATAAAAACAAGAGTCACCAATGGTGCTTAAGCTTCATAAGAAAAGTGTTGGAGCTTGAGTGAAGGTAGTGTTTGTATTTTTGTGCTTTTTAATGTACAGTGTTTGACTCATTATTTGCCATTTTGTATGCAGACTTGACCTCACCAAAATCGGATTACCCACCAAGTTTCAATGACCATCCACCATTTTGACTTTGGATGACCCCAGATGTCCTGGAAATGACTTTCAAAATTGGTGGCACTGAATGTTTACCACACTCACCAAATGTCCATTGCCGTAATCCATATCCCAACTAGCAAGTAATCATCTTTATATGCCTTTTGCTTGTGGAGACCGCATGTATGACACACGCACACACATACATACACTCCTACATACACAACACTCCTTCACATACCACACGGATGGATCCCAGATTTTGATTAGTATTGGTCTTCCTGCACTCTAGTGCAGACGACACATAAAATGAGGCAGCTTCTCATACAATAGACGGCATAAATTTTCCCTGTGATATTAGTTTTTCGGTTCAAATTGGAGAAAAATCCAGCCGGAGTATTTTAATGATAATATTTTTTACGAATTTCAAAGACAAAATATCTATTGTTATTGAAATATTCATTGTAAATCCGAAACTGACAACCTTGGTGTTTCCTGAAAAATAGAGACTAAAATACATAACTTCCATTATCAGTTTCAATGGTCGGGTGACGTTAGCCTACAAATTAAAGAGAATGACTACCAGAACTGAATAATAGCATTAATTTTTAATACTTAAACTGCAAGGGGGGTTCCTAGGTACCAATTTTAGTTTTTCAGCCGGCGATTTTTAACGCCTGCAATATATTGGTTTATATTTTTTGTATTTGTCTAATTTTTAGTTGCGTGGCCATTGGTGACAAAAAAAGTCTCAAATCCATCGCGTCGTTTTTGCGTTAATTAGGTGGGTACCTAGGAGCCCCCCCCCCCTTATGCGCTACGGAAGACCATGACATAAAAAGGAAAAATCTTATTAGAGTTACTGTGATTCTGATTCATAATGCATACAAATAGTGACATAAACAAAGAAATAATCCATTAAAAAATCTTGCAAAGTATAGAAGGGCCTATTGGAGCCATATATTTATATACATCATGTAGCGATTTTATGTAGGAACCTATGGTAAATTATTACAAGTAACCCTAAAAATAGAAAATGCATGAGACATTTAGGTTTGTGCTTGAGATTGTAAATATAGTCCGTCTTCACCAATTAAAGCAATCAGACAAGGTCTAGGTGAAGCAAGGCCGTAGAAAATGAAGAGAAATGAAACAAATTAGTGCTTTTCGCACATTTTGACGCGAAATAAAATCAATGTTGTGCCCTAATTTTTACTGAACAAACTTTCCTGAGTTTTTATTCTTCTGTTGATGTCTGTGAAGCATTATAACATGTGGGGGATTTCATCTAAATAATCCTTGAGGAAAGTGGTTATATTAGGGGGGTCCCTAGGAAACCCCACCGTTATGACACGAAGGAAGTGCAAACCCTTATGCAGTTAAGTGTTAATCTGCCGATAAGATGGTGGTGCCACAGCGGACTCGAACTGACAACACACCGCTAAAAACCAAAAGGAAAATCAATGACGCCTATCGCTTAGACCGCTGCCGCACGGAGGGAGCTTGTAACATAAGACCGCGAAATGGTATATGCTAGTGAGGGTTCATTAGTGATGTTGAACAAAAGACTTCCAGTTAACATCATTTTTCTTTGTATGAAGTCAATTTTTCAATGTTAGCAGTAAAAGCGCACATCATGAGGATGAATATAAAAAGAAAACATTACTAAATTCTGTCAATATTAATTTCGTAAAGGCTGGAGGTCTGTGAGACCGTTGTTTTTTAAGTCTCATTTTGCCATATAATCGCTATACATGACCGTTTGAAAGTATTTCTAGCTCGTCGTTTCCGTTGTCTAAATTATATCTTGCTCATGAAATGTACCAAATATCTTCTGAGGGTTAATACAGCTGAGCTATGGTATTACGAGTAGTTTAGCGGTCGTTAACGATACTCTCACCTAGATGGGTTTTACTCGTCAAACACGCGACAAACAAAGGGAAGTTGTTTCTGATTAATATACTTTTAATGCTTTCTAATGCTTTTTTGTTTTTTTTTTATTTTAAACACTTGGTGGACACACTAACGGTATCTAATAAGAGTTGGAAAGAAAAGATGAAATTATACTTAATTCCATAAACTTCTATGGTCAAGTGACAGCAAGTAAAGAAAATGATCTTACTCTAGTGTAATTTTAAGTGCTGAAAGTCGTGGGCTACCGCCGGACTCGAAACCGACAAAGAGACTATCAAAAGTAAAATCAAACGTGCAACGCTTCTTAGACTCGCTCGGCCACGAAGGGAGCTTACTGCATGTAACGCCCAAATTGTTGGCTATAATAGTAAGTGAAGGTTCAGTAGTGATGTTGAACAAAAGAATCCCCGTTAAACGTCATTTTCTTTGCATAGAGTGATTATCTTAAAATTAGCACTAAAAGGCACATCATGAGGTTAACTAGAAATTATGTATAAGTTTGGCTACTCCATTTCGTAATAAAGGCTGTAGGTATGTGAGACCACTTTTAAGAGTTTCGCACTTGCCACCTAATAAGTATTATAAAGTGGACCGTGTGATGAAAGTAATTCTATTCCTCGTTTTTCGTTTCATAATTTCATATGTGCACATGAAAATGGTTCTATATTCATTTGTGGGTTGAAAATACAGCTCGGGTGTATATTGCGAGCGGGTAAGTGATTATTGATGATACTGCCACCATAGTGCTATTCTCGTCAACGCGCGTCAAACAAAGGGAAATTTGTTTTTTCGTTAATATACGGCACGGTGTTGTGTCGTTGTATCTGGCTGATTTTAAATGTTTTGGCTGTTTTTTTTGGTGTTTTTTTAGTTGTTATTTTTTAAAACTTGGACACACTACGTGTGTTTTAATTTCAATAAAGGACTCGAATTCAGTACGAATTGGGGAGATTTGTAATTACGAATTTTGTATTTGAGTTCCTCTGAAAGGTATAACGCAACCCCGCCTCCTCCTTTTTTGCATCTGTCAGGGGCGAGCGATGTTATAAAACCATTGATGTAGTGAAGAGGGGAGAACATTGTCATCTTGAGCCAGGATTCAACTAAACGCCAAGATGGGGGAATTGTGATTTATAATGTTTGTAAATAGTCGGTAATTGAATCCGGTTTTTTAATTAAAGCTGCGTGAGTGAAGTGTTATGATACTGGTCTCAGAAGTTTTATTTTTTTGTTAGGATTCATTAAAGGAATCACTACAGAAATATTTGCATCTATCAGTAATTTTAGGATACTATAATTTACATTCTGTTTATCATTATCATCATCGTCTTTATTAAAGCTAAATGGGTTTATGGTTAAGGTGGAAGTTGTTAAAGTTATTGGTTCGTCAAGATAAAATTGTTGATTTCATGAATAAATTCGTCGTCATCAATGATATGATTAAAGGAAATATGGCTTACTAAGCAGAGTTTTTCAATACCATTGCACCATCGGTGGGTGGAGAGGGTGGACAGAGCTAATCTGGAGAGAATGGCTATGAACACTGAGTGACGGGCAGATTGTACACGTGAGATATGTTCCTCCTGATAATTTGCGACAAATACTTACAGAACATTAAGAACAAATAAAACAAAGCAAAACACAAAGTATTGCTAAATAAAAATTTACAATGCCAAATTTAAAAATAAAGAAAAAAAATTACAGGTAAGGGGTATTGAAGGGGGATTTGCACTACCTGTCACAAAAAAGATAAATCAAAAGATTGATTTTAAACGCACAGCAAACCACATTAAATTTTTGTGACAAGGGGATATTTTTGATGGGAGATTAATTTTATAGCACAAATCTTATGTGTATCAATACACAGGCATGTATGATATAACAAATAGATTAGGTAGTAAAAACTCTAACGGAAGCATAGGATACCGTTATTGACAACAACATTTTGAAGCAAACGAGAATAAATCCAAAAAATTCTACCAAAACATGATTAAGTGCTAGTGAAAAAGAGGGGGGGGGGGACAATGTGGATAATGGTTGATCCAGAAAGGACTTTTTATGAAAAACGTTTTCCCCACATGCAATGCGTTGCATAAATTTTACGATTAAATTGCAAATATGAGGGATATTTGATGGTTATCTTCAATAGATAAGGAACATAAGTTGATAAGGCATTAGTATCCCAGCGCTCTTTAATTGTATAATCGACTAACTATTAGCCAGAAAATATGGGCGATTTAAAATAACAAATGTTCAAAGAATCATGTGAGAATGACTGTGCGAAAGAAAGTTGCACCCTGGTGATTAAACTAGTTCTGACATAGGATGTGGGTGTAAATTCTGGAAAGATACTATGGTGAAAATCCCAAAATAGCCGCATTGTAACTATTTTTTAATATATAATGGCAATTCCTACTTTAGATTCAAAAGTGTCCACTGATGTATCCGAAGCATTTCTATTCGTAGGAATGAGCTTCATCAGAAATCGAGTCAATTCCGCTTGCTAAAGAATGGGGCAAATAGTCTTTTTAGATCTATTCTGCCCCTCTGGGGAGTTCTTTGAGTGTATCGAACAGGAAAAAAATTTGTATTCTACTGCAGTGCAGCCATGTCATCAGCCAGAGAGCTTACAAGTGGAAAGGTTTCTCTGAAAGCTGAAGAGTGCCATTGTGCGTGTCTGAAAATGGAATGCATCCAGGACTTTGCCTGAGAGCAAGATTCCTACTCACGTGTAACCCAGAGCTTAGGCTAATCCATGTGTCTCTTAGCTTACTCCAAGGGTATCCCTGGATTATGATTGATGTAGTATCTACAACTAAGTACTTCAAGTTCATTAAGACATGGGTGGAGCAGCTATGTGTACTTAGCAGATAACCACCCTTATTTACTCTGTAGTTTGCCTGCCAGGTGAATGGCAGATACACATGTAAGACACCAGTAGGGAGTACCGCTGCAGCTACTCCTCGGGAGTACCTTCACAGGTACTCCCCTACTGGCCCTGCTCAGTAGACAGCAATTTGAACCATAGAGGGCGCCAAAACATTCCACGTTGTTGTTTACGATCTTTCTGATCATTTTCAAACTTAGTAAATATATATTTGAGTTGAGCATCACCCAAAAACGCCCTACAGATGACATTTTGTGTAAAACCTTTTAACAACATATGTGACCAAAAATGTTTAAATATGGATACAATTAACTAATAATCTACAGAGTCAAAGCTCATTTGCTTGGGAGTACCCACGCAGTACTCCCGCATGGGTAATTGTGGTTAAGCTACTGCGTGTGTACTTAGGTGGAGGTTTACCCTCCATTTTGCGGCCGGCGGGCGGATTACCTCAGTGGCCTACTTAACAGGTACTTCAAGGTACTCAATGAGGAATTGGTGTGTGTACCTTCGCTTCCTCACGTCAGCAGCAGCTTTCCGAATTAATCTTTCATGAAGTGTTTTGGAGTAGGATTTATTGCGTGAATTGTTGAGCTGAGACTAAACAAAATTCCGATGATGATGATGGAAATGCTTTCTGTTTTTCTAAATTTACATTGGGTGACGACGTTGCGATCGACACAGCCAATCCCATTGTCTGTTGAAGTCCTAATGCATTCCAGTTCAGCACTCTGTCGCTTGATACAATGCCTTGTATCAAACAATTTTTGCGCACTTCGGGAACAAGTTAACTGAATCCCGTTACCATTGAATTTCAGGCCTCAATATTATGTTAAGTAGCATAATTATGTCTTCATATCGTTTAGGGTTGTTGTGAATAATGACTAAAAGAAAGCTAATTTCTCCTCAGGCATTGGGATGTCACTATTCCTCTGCATGTCTTTAGCAGGTGTGACAGTAGTAACGTATTTTATGGACATGGTAAGAAGTCTGTACGACAAAGGTGCACACCCAGCCGAGAAGCAGAACAACTTGTTCAGTGTGCGGATTATTTCCAATAGGAGCTGATGTCTTCTCAGACCTGAAAGCCTTTGTTATCAAGTACATTATGGCGACAAAAAGAGGTGCAGGCCAGGTTTCAGGTCTGCATACGCCCATTTTAGCAATGGAGTTGACTCCAATTCTGATGTGAAGTAACAGAAGTGAACCCAAAACTGATGTGTAAAGCTCATTGTATGGTAACTGCTTCGGAAAGTGCAAAATGTACATTATATTGAAAATGGTAAATTGACGACCCCCTTGGATTTCACATTGAAATACATGCCCATATACTGAATAACAATGTTGAAATTATCTCCTAATCCTGATCATTAAATTCAGGCTAAAACAATTATTTTATCATGATATATTCAAGATGGTTGAAAATGACACTCTTGGACATGAATTTCTGGTCACCCAATTACTCAAAAACAAGCAATAATGTGTGAAATGTGTTCAAATCGGATCTCCTGGTCATCAAATGAGTCAAAATATTTATATGTTTGTAAGTAAGTTGCTTATTCAAGATATGTACACAATTTGCGTCATTTTCTAGATGGCCGCCGGTGGTCATTTTGGTTCCTGCATAGTGATGGTGACCTACAACGTCGTTAATATCTGGTCACGTAAACACATACAATTGACATTAACCGTTTCAAAGGTGAATTGGCTGGATTCACATTAAACATGAATTTAATGAAAAGATCACTTCATGAGTGGACTTCCGATCATTAAATTAGTAAAAAAGACGATTATTCCCTGTTTGTAAGTTACGGTATTGATGAAATACAAAAAGTTTCTAATACGTGGATCCTAGGTTTCTTACCGGAAATACATTTTTTACCGAAATTCCTATCCCAACCAATGCACGCTCGCGGTTTAGTGCGCCTCATTTAAACTACGCGCACATTTTGTGGCGCAAAAAGTACAGGCAATCAAAGAGTACTCGTTACAGTTATGACAGAAAAATTGACTGCATAACACAAAACACCATAGAATATATATGCGCTATTTATTTGATCTACTCGTACATCGTTGGTGCATTGTGGGATAAGCATTTCGGTAAATAAAAAAAATGAGTTTTGGTTTTTTTTTCCAGTAGGAACCCAGGATCCACGTATTGCCAAGTTGGCTGCCGGAATCCATTTGGATTTTTTCACTCTGATTTTAAGTCTTGTGCGTCTATTTTAACAAAAGAAAAGTCTTACAAGCATACTCTCCTTGAAACTTGGATGTGCGCTAACCACTTCCGAGAAAGAAAGATCCTTGTGTTATTTAAGTTATTTTTATTAAAACAGGAGGTTCGTCAATGAATATTGTAATTAAGTTAAGAGTTCGGGGAATTTTGAAGATGGTAATTTCTAGGTGCGCAGTGCATTCACGCTATTAGTGCCACTGTGTCCTGGAAGAGAGTGTCTGTGTGACTGACTGTCCATTCCCCATTTGTGGTGTTATCCATGTTGATGTACGCATTCATTTGTTTGAAGGGACTCTCAGACTCATTTCCCCAGGCATAATTAAGCTTTTATTTTTTCTTTTCAAAGAGCAATGTTTTCTACTGGTATTAGCGTCAAAATAATGAGATTATATTTCAAGAAGTTCACTGGTTACACCTTTTTCATATTCTAACATTTGAGACCCTTTATCACTGAACGGTTTGGCGCAAAGTTGGTCTTAGGCTTGTGTGTGTTGTCTGTATACATTTCTTGTTGACGGTGCTGCCCTTGGACTTGGATGTCTAGGATTTCTATGTTGGCTTTAGACACCTCTTTGGTCCCTCTGAACTGGTGAAGCACCCTCTTTGGGTATCTGAACCTGGTGAGGCATCTCCCACGGGAAGCTGACTCCTCATGGGCTGATATGAATGGCGATGCCTCATAGATTGAGAACCAGAACTGGACGAGATCTAGGTTTCCTTGCAGACGTGGGGATCTGGAAGAGATCAGGGAGGATCCTAGCTGTGGTTGTGGAACAGCACCACAGACAATGGAACACCTCGTGGTCTGCCCACTGACTGGAGCAACAATGCAAACAAGGACTGCGGAAATCAGGAAGCAGCCAGAAGTTGTTGTACCCATCTCTGGCGGGATCATAGTTGAGAACCACAAGTGTTTGGACACGATAAGAAGACGAAGAGAAGAACTCTTTGTTGTACGTTCTGTCTTAAGACCTTCCTGTATTGTCTTGACATTCTTGTGTTGACTTAGACCTGATTTTGTGCTCCTTAAATGTAAATAATGTTGCGGGGGTCGCCACTTCCTCCGCACAACGAGTGTGTTTCACATTCACAGCATATGCCCGGGTACACATTTATAATCTTGAGTGGAGATAGCGATTTTTAAAGTGCCTTTCCAAAGTGCGCAACACATTGACCTCAGCGGGGCTCAAACCCATAACCTTGTGCTATGAGGCGAACACTGATCCAACTGCACAACATGGCCCTCAAAGAGAATGTTGGTATCCAAAAGCACCACACAGACAGGCCGGTAAAACCGGTGAATGACCGCGTGGGAATCACCTGCCGGGTGTTTTTTGTGTTGAAACGCCGTTTCCGGTCGTTGCTGAATAAAATTTGGTGGGGGGGGGGGACTCGGAGTCATGTTTTATTAATCATTCTGGTTACTTATAAGGGCGGATTTTGGGGGTTAATTATTTCAGTGAGGGCTAATGATATAAAAAGCTTTTAAACAACATGAAAAATATCAATTTTGAAAAATCTTTAGGGCGCCACTGCTTTTTTTTTTCAAATGTGCGTGTTATAGGCTTCCATCCCGAAGGAAGGGATGGTCAGAACATCCATGCACGTTAATGTTTACCACAATGGTTTACAATTCCACGCGCTTTCGCGCGCATTTTGTTCTAATTACTAGTACATTTAAGATTTCAGTTCTAAGTGCATGGCCACTTTTTGATCTCGCTTCAGGCGAATTTGTGCTAGTAACGCATCTTGTCAGCAAACCCTTGTTCATTCATAAATTCATCAACCCAATCCTCCCCAATATCAAAAAGAAATGTACGCTACTGCTCCATGACTCTTTAATTATGTGTTCTGGGAGGAGTTGGAGTTTACGAAATACTTCAAATAAATGGTCCAGGTGCACTATAATTAATTATGGTTAAGATTTTGATATGAAATATTTTGTGTGCTTTAGATGTGAGCAATACAGTATATAACTCTTGCATTTGAACCGAGTACGGGCATTCACTTCTTTTACAATAGAGAATACACAACTTGCTAAAGAACTATTTATAAATCACTTGTAGTACAACAGTACTTGCATTCATTCAACAATAACTGAAGGCGGGCCTTTCCTTCCTTTTTATGCAAGTGAATTTCCCTCTAGTATGTGGTTTGAGTGCGGTGGTAATAACCGATCTGGTGCAGCCGGTAAGTACACAAGTTCGGAGAGCCAGTCAGCCTAATGAATTGAGTCTCTGGATGACTTTTATTTTGTCAATTCGTCAATCTTTTAAACAATATTTAAACGTTTGTAAAACCGAGACGGTTATAAATACCCGTGTATCTAATAGTTTTGTAAGATTTAAACATAGCTGCTGCTACTGTATAAAGGATTTAAACAATGGGGCCCGGATTCCAAAAGGGCGTTTAGTTGCGATTTAAAGGGGCATTTCGTGAATCCACAGCCTGTCCCCCAGACTACCTAAAAAAGTGAGATTTTTAATCATCTGAACCGTTGGTCTAAGTATAGTATGTGTGCCAAATCTTACGTGCAAATTTGATCAACTCTTCAAGAAATTCAGCGTGATGCAAACATTGCGACTAACATCAAAACAACCGCAGCTCAGAATCAACTGAAATTTTGGAAATGAAATAAGCTTTTTTCGTGGATTAATTAGTGAATAATAAAACAAAAATGAGGTGCTAGGATCCCGAAAATGGGAGCTTAAGGTATCGTAAGTAAAATTCCAGAAAGAGTTTAAGTTAAACGTTATTTTACTCTCGCCTAAATGCGTCGGTCGAAATTAAAACTAGGTACGGGCTAGTTTAAGAAGGGTTTCAGTGTGTGTTTTGTCAAGTGCACGGCCCATTTCACTGTCCAATTGACAAAACGCAATGGTGATCTTTCTCTCGCCCAGGTCGTGTAATAAAACACGATATAGGGCATTTCATTTGTGTTAAAGTTTCCGTTTAAGTAAGTTAAGCAACTGTTTTTAAAATAGGTAAACGGGTTGTGACAAACGCAATTTTAAATTACGGCGATTTTTAAGCTAATCGCGTTTCTGGAATACGGGCCTGGTGGTTTAAACATTTTAAGATTTTATCTATAGGGCCTATAATAGTCGTCTACTACCCACTTCAAGTTTCTGGGTACCAAAATTATTAATGCACAAAGTCGAATGGCACTTTACGCTCCTTTAGTACTGTCGCCGTTGATATTTGCAATGGAATGATGTGGTACGGCGGGTGAAAACAAGGGTTGATGGAGCTAGATGTTTTCATGGTGATGACTTGGTTTTAATGTGTGAGAAAAATTGGAGGGATTACTGGAGAAATTTTGGAAAATGGAAGAAGGCATTTCAGAGTAAGGGCCTGAAGGTAAACCTTGGAAACAAAAGTGAGGTTAGCGAGGCGGGGAGGGGAGGAAGGAGTTGGGGTAAGGAGACCCATGGGGCATATGTGGGAGAAGAGGGGTAAAGGTAAAGCAATATGGGGTGTGAGAAATGTGGGAAATGATTCTTGGAGATGCACAGAGATTGAGAGAGTGACCACATGTTGGCAGCGATTTTGTGTTGATGGGAAGATGTGAGAAAAGATATAGAGAGGGAGATGATGGAACAGGTGGGAGAAAACTTTTGTGGATGAAGTGGAATCGGTGAAGAAGTTCGCGTTACCTGGGGGACAGGGTTTAGTGGGGTGGTGGATGCGAGGCGGCTGTGACAGCTAGAATAAGGTATGGGTGGGTAAAGTTAGGAATGTGGAGAGTTGTTAAACGGGAAAAGATTTCCTCTGGAGATGAAAGGAAGGTTGACAAGATTGTGTGAGACTCAGTGATGCTGTATGCGAGTGAGACATGGTGTCCGAGCGAAAATGACCAGAGGCAGAGGAACAATGATGGAGCGATGCAGCGATGTGTGGTGTGCACGTGAAGTGATTGATGGGAAGAAGACTAAGGACTTGATTGTACCCCGGGAGGGGGGGGGGCACTTGTATTCAAATGGGGATATGATTGAGTGAACAAGAGACACGTAATTTCCCACAAAGCGATTGTACGCGCGTACATTGATTAGGCGGTTGTCAAAACTGCAAAATATGGAAAAAAATGGTGTCTGTGTTTTTTCTTAACCCTGAACATTATGTCATGTACGTGTTTAGGGTACAGTATCCAATACTCAAATTAAGCAGAATCAAAAATCAACAAAATATCATGCATCATATCCACCTTTGAATACAAGTGGCCCCCGGGGCCTTGAACAGAAGAATCGCTGGAACGGTTGGCAAAAGGAAATGGCTGTACGTTGGTATGGGCACGTGCTAAAGGAAGGATGACGAGCCATGGTTTAAAAGGCTTTGGAGTTCAGGTGGTTTTGTTAGGGGAGGTACGACCAAAAGGTGAGGCAAATCGACCCCCTTTTTTACGGGGAGGAAAGAAAACAGGGTGTTAGAGAGTAAATTATAGTCGCAGTAATTATAGGTCCGCAGTCCGGCTAAATGAAGTAAAGAAATAGGGAACTTCGATTCAGGTGACTCTTCGCGCAACATTAGCTTCACGATGTGATTCCGTTGTCAGCTATGGAGCCCGGACTATGGCTCCCGGACGGACTATAATTACGTTCACACCGTTTTAAAACTATGCTATTATGTCAGCTAAAGCCAAAATCTCATCGGATCGGTAAATATGGACAAGGTAATCCAAAGTTTTTTTTTTTTTAAAAAAAGTCGGGGGGGGGGGATTGTGGCAATGCCCTTCTTTACGGGGAAAGAAAGTACGAATAACGCAACGTACGACACAAGAATATCATAGACACTTGATTATGGTAACAATGGATAGATACGGTTCTCCTTCTTTCCATGGATACTTCAAAAATGAGTACCAACTTGCCTAGCAATTAGTCAGAATGACCTCATAAAGTGCTAATCCTATTCCAGTATTTTCTTTACTTTCCGCAACTTCTGACGTCATAGTGACTTCATAATTGAAGTGTTGGTATT
>JAMKCH010027144.1:0-16858 GCA_023653785.1 Ophioderma brevispina
TTGTGCAAATGGACGCTGGTCCGTATAGAGGTCTTTGATAAGAAAATATTAATCTGAATGTTACAAATTCTTAAAATGAAACTGAACAGCATTTGATGGGTCGATTTTTATGATTTCACCCAAAATCAGCCGACAATATTCGTCTAGGTCTCACGTCCTTTTCCGGCGTCCATTCTGCTATTTTTGACGTCCATTCCCGTGTTCGGATCCAGGATTTGAAAAACGTCAAACTTACCGGGGGCTGAAGGCTGAAACTTGTCCAAAAGCTTCCAAAATGGGCCTGATTTTGGGGGGCAAGGATTTTGCAGAATTACCGGGGGCGCGCCCGCCCCTCCCGCCCCCTCCCGGATCCGCGCCTGCCGGCGTCCATTCGGCTATTCTGACGTCCTTCGGCGTCAATTCGGCTATTTCTGACGTCCATTCCGGCGTCCGTCGGCTATTTCTGACGTCTGTTTATACAAGGGACGCGTCCATGTCCTACGTCCTTATACGTGGTTTTGGGGGTTCTAGCTAACTGAACTGCGGCAAGCTCGCGCCAAGTAGAACTCTTAAGCTCTCTGAATGATACCATGTACCGTGTAACGCGATTAGAATGATCTTGCACATAGCCGCCGAAACCGATGTCGCTCGCATCTGAGAAAGCATGGAAGGTGCCAAGCGAAATCTAAATGGAAAACCATTAAGGGAGGAGATGTTCTCTGACCAAAATTTTATTCATATACGACAGAATCGGGGAGGAAAATTTTTGCAGACCAGTCTGAACGCGACTCAATAGCGCGATAGGAAGACGGTTCTTAACCTTGCAATAGGACGCGACTGCGAGGGACTTGAAATCACCTGACCAGCGAAGGAAGCCAAAGTTCTCACTGGACACCGCTGCGCTGTCTTAGCAACCGCAAATAATTGAATCGATAACAGACCAAAGCTTGAATCTTTGATTGGGATCCGAAGACGAGGACGGGGAATCAAATACTAAGACCCAAATCCAGATTTTTGAGGTTGGATTCAACAACATTTTGATTCACTAGGACAAAACCGCTTCGCGCATTGTATCGCGAACAATAAGCAGATTTGTAAGAGGCCTATCGAAATTTGGGGAAATAATGAGACCGTCGTCAATGGAAATAACTGCAGAATTCCAAACTTCCACGCGCACGCAATGATAGACTAAGGGCCTGGTCAGTTTAGTGAAAAGATAACACGCGCTATTCAGACCAAACTGTAACACGGTAAAAACATAACATATCTGTAACAATGATCACTGTGGGCCAACGAAAAACTAAATACTAGCTGATGACAGGGGGAAATAGATCGAACATGATGTATCGATTCAAAATCAATATGAAAATAAAATTGATTTGAGTCCAGGACCTGAGCAATGTGGGACAAATCTTCATATTTGAACTTTGATTTCAAAACATACTGATTTGGATGGCGAAGATCCAAAACTAGCGTACTTTGTTTGCCTTCTGACACGGTTTAAAGGGTTACACAATGAGGGGGAGAATCAACCTCAATTACACAACGCTTAAGTAGTACCATGCTATCGCGGATCGACAAAATCAGGGTGTTTAACTAGATCTGTTATCCGAGGCATAAAATCAGGGGGAGCACAAGAAAAGGGAAGCTATAACCGTCTCGACAACATTGGTGACAAAAGTTGCTAGCCTTTAACACGTTTTTCCAAAAAGGAAGACAAGGTTTCAATTTACCTTTAACTCCAGGGAGGATGTGGCTCTGTGGAGGACGTGCGGATTCCGTGGGGTGGGGGGGGGGGCGGGGGACTTTTCCCAATCTCTAGGTGGATCCTGTCCCGGAAATTCCTGGAACTCCTGCTGACGAGCAGATCTGAGCGAGGGGCAGTTGGAACGGACTGTCCGGCGAGGCCACACTGGAAGCAGACACGGTTGTCGGAACGAAAAGATGCGGAGTTGGGATACGGACGAAGCGGCGAAAATTACGCACAGGAGCATTAGGTGGAAGCAAAGGGCGTGGACTACGGAACCTAGACTGATTTTATCTTTCTTAGCGCTTCGGCTTTCTTTGAAGCGGCTTCCTTTTCACCTGAGACATGAAAAAATAACCAGAGCAAAAAAACAGTTAAAACCTATACCTCAACGTTCACTGTAGAAGAACATGTAAACATCTCTTTGATTGCAAATTGGACTAACTAAAACATATTACCTTTCGGAGACGTTTTTCGTCATCGGAGTTGTCCGCCAATCATCGGCCACATATTCTTTCACTTCGCCCAACCCAAGGGGGAACGACTGCACCTTTAATGAGCTTTTTGCGGCGTTTAAGGAGCTTTGAAGCTTCAGCTAAACTTTCTTTAGCAGCAGTAAAATCCAGGCTATCCAGTGAATTGACAGCCGAATCAACGAGGGTTGAAATCTGCGGCGAGTGATTATATTGCTCTCGATTACCGTCGCTTTTAAAGACTGGTGAAGGCTCTTGTAAATTCTAACTCTTAGAAGCACTGTGAACTTGACGTTGAAGAGAATGAATGGCCGCTAAAATGTCATGATTTGAAGCTTGAGGCAGGAGCAGGTACTTGATCGGGAACCTTGGTCTCCGTCACTCATTTTAAGCGCAAACGCTATCGAGAATCACGTATTAAACTTGAAGAAACGAGGAGAAGTGAAGCTATAAGCATAGAGATATTGCAATAACTGATACAGTAAGCAGAGTCCTGCGATGCAGGCGCTTGAATGCTCAACCGAGAATGAAATCTACTCTCGCAATGCGAAGGATGACAATGACCAACAAAATAATTACTCAACGTGCATCAATGCCCTACTAACCTTCGATAACGAAAAGAAATGTTACATACCAAACCGGGGATAACGTAATAATATAATTAAAAAAACAGCAAACAGCAATAATACTCGTCAAATCATAATTATCAATAATCAATCATAATCATCAAGTTTCATCAATAACAAACAATATGCATCAGTCATCACATCATCATCATCATCATCATCATCATCATCACCACATATCATCAACAAATCAAGATCTAACGAACAAAATAATAACATCAATAATAATAACAATAATAAAATGATGACAATGACGAATAAATATCTTTTTAGAAGCAAATGCGTTATCCACTGTTTGCTGGGGGGCCTCCATAAGATCTACCCCCTCCCCCTACACGACCACGACTTCGTAAACCCCAACGGAATAACCACACGGTTTATGTGGTCATCCGCCAAGCCCCCCCGACCCACAATGGTGCCAGAACGAAGGGTGCCACCCTTATGGAAACACCCTGTTTGCTGTAATGCAAGACGAAAAATTAGTGGACCAAATCGCATGCATGAACAAAACCGGAGTATAACAACAAGAATATAATAGCAAATGGGATTACAAACATACCTAGTACACAAACAATGAGAAGTACATAGCATATAACTACATGTAATATCCAGTGCATGTCCATAGTTAAGTGCACGATGTAAACTGATCAGATAAACATTAATCAGTCATCGCCACAAAAACTTGGCAACCGCATAGCGTTCTACATCTGTGACACAAAAAGGCATTCAAAAGCAATTTGATAACCGATCTTATCGAATATAATTAATGGTTTGTACATATACTGAAAAATATCAAAGTCTGGCGCTAAAGAGCATGTCTGAGGCAGTAATCTTGTCCAATTAAATAAATTACGGTGTCCACAGCGATTGTCATGTACATTTTATATCTGTACCAATAGTCTTTATCACAGCTCGTTTTCCATTTGCCATAGCTTTGCGTTTGATGAGAAGAAGCTTGGAGCGCTCTTGCTGCATTTCATATGGAAGATGGGGGTTATTCCGAACTTCTGTGGGGATCCTCTGAGGGTACTTGCCATTCCAAGGATGTTGTTGTGCGATCTTTCATTCTCACAAACTTTGTGCTAACAAAACAGATCGGTTTGGGCCTGGTACTATTAGACGCTTTCGTTGGTAACCGATGCACATTAGCAAGCAGAAACTATCTGCGTCTCTATATTTTCACTCATCCCGTATAAACTTACGCAAAACTCACTCTGAGCTTCCCCATTTTGTTCTGGTATTCCGTGAAACGTTAGGTTAGATTTCTTACTGTACATTTCAGCACTAAGCCGAGCTTGGTCTTAGGGATGCTATTTTCCTTTTTAGGCCTGACCCGTAGCTCAGGTTTAGTTTCTTCTTTAAGTTCTCGTACTTCTTGGTCCAAAGAGTCCACGCTCAGGGCTAAATCAGTGTCACCTCACTCTTGACAGGCTGAGGCTGGAAAAATCAGATTTTAAACTCTCAACTTGTCGTAACATTAGCACAGTTATTCCGATTTCGTCCTTCATTTCGATCAAGAGTTTACGTAAATCATCCATGTTTGATTGATTTGATTAGAACAATGCGAGTCTACCATGTTTCAATACGGTGATTCTACGGTGCAATAATTGCAGTGTAGAGCCGATATGCTTGAGCGAGCGCCCGGAGCGAGCGTAACCTGTACATGGCGGATAGTTTAAACTGCTGGAGTATATGCGTGTGTCAGTAGTAGTATCATAGACGTACTTAATGATATGAGCAATCATCACAACAAAGTCGTATGTCCTTCATACAGGATAACACAGTAAAAATTCATGACTAAAGTCAGCATGACATTGAACTAGAAAGGATAAGTGAAAAGAGAGGAAAAGGGGGCAAAAAGGGAACAACTGAAAGAAGAAAGAGGCGGTCAAGGGTGACGGCAAACCATTTAAATTAATCACTTTTTGAGGCTGCCTATGTCGCGGTAATTAGTCGTCCAGCGTGATTCAAGGATAGCCCGTCGCACCTAAACCTCAACGTGTCCGCCATATTGTTTCGGGTTTGGTATCCTGATCTGCTCCCAGGAAGCCCCTCTTCTACAGGAAACCTTTAGATCGGCCCATTTCTTGTTCTCAATCTGTTGAGACATTCACCATTCAGCCATGAGAAGTCGGCTCCATGTGGAAGATGCTCATCCAGGTTCAATACCAATAGATTACTTGGTTGATTGCAAGTCTCTCTTTCCACAAGCGACTCTCTTTACTCCTTTGAGACTGTTTCACTCGCACATTCTACATCTCGCTCCAGCTATCGTCTACATCCTTGAATATCTTTGAATACTGCTGTTTTCTTAATTTTCTATACTTCTGTTTACTGCTGTTTTCTTAATTTTCTATCAGTTTTTCAGTAGGACCTTATCACACTATTAGCTGTCCTGCAAATTTCTAATGTTTTTGACTCTTTCGGACCGGATCACTGATAAACGATCCACCGTAATGCACTTATTTTCCTGGTTGGACAGGAACAGATATTGCCTCCTCCACAGCGCCATCAGACCTGCGTTCCACGCCACACTCATCTTCCGCTTTGTTAGACTTTTGCACTTGTTAACCATTGACCACGCATTCAATCAAAGTTCTTGTCTACATCACAAGGCACTGAATGGTCTGTCACCTTTCTATCTTCAAAATTGCATCACCATTTATATTCTATCAAGGGAGGCCTCCGCTCAAGTTTGGACAATTCTCGCCTTGTTATCCCCGTAGTAGAGGAAGGACAAGGTGATGGGTCTTTCAGTGTCTACGGCCCAACTCTGTTTAGATCAACTTACCATCCTGTCAGCCCCCACAACTCAGTCTTTCAAATGAAGGTTTTAAAACTTCGTTACTAAATTTTTGTATTTTCTGGTTTGTTTTCATGTATCCTTGTTATTTATTTATAATTTGTTCTTTTGAAGCACAATGATCACTCCTGGAATTGGCGCATATGACATCGTATTATGGGTTATTGGATGTTGAAAGACAGTGCATTGTTGCAAGTAGCCCGAGGTTGCTCTTGCTTTTTCCGCACGATAGTCCCTACTATCTTGTTGTAGGAGGTAGGTACAGACGAAGTGCAACGCTACGTGAACGAGCCTAATGTTTCACGGTCAAACTTTTATAACATGTCAATACCTGCCATTGTACTGGGGTGTTTTGCATACCAACGAGTGGCACTGTTCTTAACCAACAACTGACAATTCAACTACTTTGCAAGAGACTTGTATGGTTTTGTCATGAAGGGCATTGGTACAAGGTACCCGCCCGCCCCCCCCCCCCAAATGCCTGACTGTGAGTGAATTACAAATTCATGGAGGATATTTATTTATACTCTTTTGTATAAATTGTGCAAATCCTCATGACAATACGCCCCCGTAAACCAAAGATATAACGTTATAAAGACTTGGCTCCGTATTCCAAAAAAGGGGTTTAGCGTGTTTTAAGCAAGCGAGCGTTATGATACGGCTAAGGACCTAGCCTCGTGCAATTCGCCAGGTACCGCACCGACGCATTCATTGTTGATGAGTTTGTTTTTGAAATGATCTGGAAGTGCGAGAAAAATCAGATTCTCTAATACGCTTAGAGTGGCTAATCTTTCTGGCACCTCCCTGCAGTTCAAAACAAACCCTTTAGTGATAAAACGCGTCAATGAAATTGAAAGAAAGATAGACTTTTTGCACTGTCCCGTACTTTTTCCAAAACAAACCCATCAGTGGACGATTTGCATATAAATGCATATGAATTTTCTTCTACCAATTCCAATGCCCCTGTATTAGATGTTAACGACCAACGCAGACAGAATGTACCACATGACTGGTTCCTGCAATTGAAACGACTTTATTTGTGGATTTTGGTTTCGTGAAGGTACACTTAATTCTCATGGCCCTACTATTATATCGCAACCATATATAGTCCATTTCTCTCCCCGTGCAGTGATGTCATAGACATTTACGCAGCTTGTACGCACGCGGCATGTATGCCATCTTTGTTACGCGAGTGTAAAAACTCCGTCGCTTAAGCCAGCGGCGTGCGGTTTACTCGTGCGCCCATCAAATCTCGCGCTAACGTCACGGCACAGAGGTAGGAAAGTTCAGTATAGCAGCTAAACTTTCCGAAAGGCTTTCTCAATTTTATCTTTAAGATCAATATTTAATGTCAAACGTACAAAAAAGCTTGTTCTCGTTATTAAGATATACGCGACTTTCGGAAAAAACATTACACAATCACATTATTGGAATGGCCTGCGCATGTGAATTCAACAATACTTTAAACGAGAAACCAATATTTTTTTCAACACAATAATTTAAGTTAGACTGACCCCATAGATTGTAGATACTAAGTTCGTCGAGGTACTATTCTATGCAGGCATGTTCTTGATATTGAGCAGTAAGCCGATATCAAATGATTGACTGTATTTCTAGTTGCTACTAGGAGTTGTGACTTGTGGTGACCCGCGTTCATTATCTGATTACCCGTGCATTATCTAATGACCCTTGCATTATCTGACAGAGCCCCGTGCATTCGTTAAAATAATGCATCGCTGAAACCAATAGATCATCTACACTAGAAGTATATCTGAGAGATAAACATATCGCTAAAGCAATAATAGCATATTTTTTGAGGAGCGCCCCAATTTTTCAAAATTGGATATTTTTGCAGAGTATGTGGTAATTGTGCCTACGAAACTATACCTGCGAACAGAATGCTAAAAAATGAAGTTTACCTATCATAACATAAAGCGATTTTGTAATTAAAATTGGAATCCCAGATTGGGACTTAACGGCGGAGCTGGAAATGCTACGTTTATGTCCGTCCATGATGAAATATGCCACCTCTATAGAAAATAACCTCTAACTTGACTTGCCGAGGGCCAATACACCAACTAATGGATGAGCGGAGATATGTACATGGCGCTAATTCCCTGCGATTTCACATTGGAAGACCTTTTCCCGGCAGCCTTGAATTATTAATTATTCTAATTACAAATTCCTTCGTTTGTGCATGGAGTTATTATAGTAAACTGCAGTGCTCTTCGTTTGATCTAATTACGTTAAAATCATTGCACATTCCTCTTCATTTGCTAAAAAAATAATTTGTTGTGTTTGTGTGTGTTGTGTGTGTGCGAGATCTCTGTTAACATTTCTGGCAGCGATTTCGAGGTGAAACCGATCGTCGAATCCCTTCAAACACTTGAGTTTATTTTCGGACAATAGGCGCCCATTAACACTCGAAACGCGCTGTGTACAATAGGTTACCAGTGAGTTTCCACTCCAGTTTTACCATAATAACTCCATGGTTCGATGACACATGAATTTTCGAGCTTAGTCTTAGCCATTCACAGGTATAGCCCGTTACCAATGTCAACCGTGTAAGAATCTCAAAATTTTTAAAAAAAAAAATTGAGGGCCGCTCTTCAAACAAAAATGTGCTAATATTGCTTAAGTAAACGCATTCAGCAATGAGTTTAAAGTTAAACGCCCATTTAACTACGCCAAAATTGCATCGAAATTTGAAAACTACGTGCAGGCTAGTTAAGAGAGGGTGTGTTTGCTTCAAAGGCACGCCGTTCATTACAGTCCAATTGACAACAGCAATGGCGACATATCCATTCTCGTTCAGTATGGTGTTGTAGCCACCTTAAACGCTAACGGAAAGCCATGATATACACTTTGTGCCACTCAACCATTAAGACACAATAGGGCCCTTTTTTTAGTTAGCGTCTTTAACGACGATATTGCTCGTGTTAAAAGGCTTCTGTTTAAGCAAACCAAATGGTTAAAAATATTTAATTAAACGCATTTTGCTTAAACGCATTTTAATTAGGCCGATTTTAGCTAAACTCGCGTCTGCTAGCTCTAAACAAGTGACCAGGTAACTTAAGATGACGATTGACCTCCCGGTTGCATAGATGGAAAGACACACATCTGTGTCTTGGGTGGATTTGCACGGCGGTGGTTTCCTCATTAGTAAGGAGTGAGTTCATCAAAGCTTTGGAGAGTCTTCTTCAACAGCTGTGAAGTCTGCATTTGTGCACGCCTAATTCCAAGATCGTCGGCACACCTAGGTTGGTCGGTGATAGATGTTGAACAGGAGGGTGCAAGCACGCTCCTTATGCGTAGTTCCCTTCTTGAGCCTACGGCCATCGGCTCTTCTTCGCTCCCTAGCTGAACAAAGAAACAAAGAACCATCCTGTTTGCCAGAAATCCTTTGGTGATAAGCTCAGTCAAGGGATTGTCCTTGGTGATTTCCAGAATCTTATAGAGTAGGCATAAGCTATGCGGCATCGCGGCCCCTTTTTGATATCGCTACATCGCGGTCCTAAAATATCGAGATATTACGATATCATCTGGGATTAAAAATTCATTATTCGACCTCATATGACATTATAAACCATTCAACACTGACTCTTAACCCTTCTTTACTTAACCCTAAACAACTTGCCGTTATACTCGGCAGAATTAGATCCATATTTTCCAAAATACCTCGTAAGATTTGACGAATTCTGAGCATACACTTAATTAATGGCGATACTCCTTCACTCGTGACTCTGCTAATGCATGATATTCGCCGTCAAAGGATGACGGGTACGTTGATCATTACGTCAGTTGGCGGGGGTTTAAAAGATCTCGTCCGACATCAGATCGCAACAACTTTACTATATTCAAGACTTAAAGACTTGACGGTAGGAAAATCCAACGCACATATTTAACAATTGGAAAATGCTTTTAAAAAAAAAGAAGACAGCATAATTGACGCGATTGGTGTACCGTTTTGTTGAAGTCATGAGAATGTCGAGTCTTGTGTGTTTGTAAATGCTGATGGCACATGAAGATTTAACAAGGTCAGTGACATGAGTGATAAAAACATGTGATAATGCCAGACAAAATGTTATGCCTATTCTTGCCCCACAATACCCACACATTGTAGTGGATACTTATGTCTTCATCTCATCTTGGTTCGTCTGTCAATTCATTGTCCGTTTAACTTTAGTGTTGTTGTTTACGTTGCTTAAAACAAACCAACTCGTGTATGTGCTCACGGCATCTCTTCACATCTTGTAAATCGAGCAGCGCCTGTAATGCACTTGGAAGATAAAAATTGCGACCACACGCCAAATGCTCTTTGGTTTTTCACGAAATTCCTAATTGCCGTTGCCCCTACAAGTACCAGGTCCAGACAGCTGTTGGGGATTGTCCGCAAACCTAGCACGAAGAAAGGCGACTGTCTAAACGCTGTAATTTTATAGACATCCTCGCCACATCCACCAAAAATAAACTCTTGGAAAGGGGTTAATAGACATTTACTCATTTACTCAGGGTGTTGTTATTTTTTGAAATAGTGAAGAGATTTGATTAAAAATAATCCATTGCAAAGAGCAAAGTAACCATCATAGATGGTTTACCGGCCAGTACGCCCGTACGTAATAATAACCTCATTGGTTAATGGAAATACCCGCACGCGCGAATCGTCATTACTTGAAATTAGGAAATGAACTCATGAATATTCAAACAGTAGCATGATTTCCTTGACGTCATTATTTTAAAAATATATAACACCGGCAAGGGCAGGGCAAGGGCAGCGAATCGATACGCACGCAATAGCAGAGTTTTAATGGACAAGTAGTGGAGCTATTTTATACCACAAAGATTGATATTTTCAAATTTTAACATTTATAATCGACACAACACATATAAGTTCTGTCTCACAATATTTCTGGTATCACAAAAATTATTCCCTTCATTAAGCTAAACTTACATGTACAGCTCCTCTCCCCCTCCAACTCTCTCCTTTTTCTTCCGCCCAGGCGGCCGAGTTACCCAGTTTTTTTTTTCATGGAAATTCCCGTTCATGACGGCACCGTGGGTACCGTGGCTGCCCTTAGATTATCGCACGTGACCGCCAGGGGGCCAGGTGATGATTCGGGTCCAGCGTGTCCACACAGAACGTACAATGTTAAATGTATACTGTCCCTTGTTAGATCGAATATCGTGGTAGATGTCAATTATGCTTGTGGGCCTGACATCGTGTTAATAATTGCTGGTACATTTGGACGAATATGGATTGTCATCGTCCTTCCTCCAAGAAAGATGATGGACATGGCCCTGAAAAGGTAGGTATTACACACAGGTAATAAATGCAATATATGATAGATTTACTATGTAGTCTGATCAAAATCTGGAATTAATTTGATATTTTATAAGCCCAAGATATTACGCAATTAATCGTCAGCATATCGTCGAACCCTGACGAAATATCGCATCACGATATGTAAAACATTAATCGCAATAATTATTGCCATCGCGATTATCGCACCCCCTTGGTAGGCATTGTCGAATCTGCTGGATAGGGCGACGACCACAAACTCCAGTGTACCGTACCCTTCTCGAAACTATACTCAATGTGTTGAGTTTGGTTCAGACACTGGCTTGTTGTTGTTTGCCTGGCCGGAAATCTGCTTGTTCTGGTATGAGGTGCTCGTCTATTACAGGTGCACGACGATTGAGCCGGAGACGTTCAAAGAGCTTGTAGTATGGCTTGAGGAGGGAGTGATAGTGTCTGTAGCTTGAAGATTCTTGGGCTTAGATGGTGGATCGTTCCCTAGAGGCTTTATTTGGAGGGGCCATAAGGGTGCTTTCCTCCGAATATTTGGGAACCTGGGGAATAAGGAGCAATTGATTAGCAATTTTGTAGAGCTCACAAAGCCATCCCTCTGCTACTGGGCCGAAATTTTCAGCTGACCCCTCAGGTGAGATGTTGATCAAGGCCTACTGATTTATCCGGTGAAGTTTAGCAATACGGGCGGATTCCAATTCGTCCATGTTGAAGGGCGGTTGAAACCAGGGTCGCCACTAAACCTCTACGGTTCTAGTTGATTTCTTGGGCTCTTGCTGACACTTGACATTTAGAAGCAGTTGGTGGACAACTTGGGTCGGGCGTGAACATTGGCTGCTGTGGAGGTTCTGTTGGATCCCCTCGGAAGCGTTCGGATGGTAGACCAGGTTTTCGTGTGTTATGCGGTCATACAGTATGCCAGAGTTTTGATTTTTTTCCCTGGGAGATCCGCTCACCTTTGCAGTTGTTTCAGCCGAAAAAGGATCAGCTTCAACATGGTGATATGCTCTTGATATTCATAGCACATTCTGAAAAAGGCCTAAAGGCCTGGTATATATTCCGTTATACAGCTCTGGGTATGAATCTCCGGGCCGTCTTGTTCACTAGTGGGAAACCTTTGTCATAGTTATGGGTTTGGAGCAAGCAATCCTTCCCGTTCTGATCCAGGTCAGTGTTTTTGCTAACAATAGCTAGATCAGGGTTGAAACCTCTCTTCCAACGGGCGCTATGAAATGATGGCGGCACCTTAGGATCGTTGAAGGAGCGTAGAATGTGACTGTCTAGACCATCTGTGACAGCTTGGTCCATCTTTGTTAGTTTCATTGTAGCCAGTTAGTTTCATTGTAGCTCATTGGGTACTATGGATGTGAAATCACCAATGAAGAAGAAGTGAGGTTTGGGGAATTCCCCAGGTGAGTTGAGGGTGTTGACGTTCTGGAGGGAGGGTTGTAGGCGAGGTAACTATGGACAGAGCTGAGCTCATGGTGAGGACTTCGATGTTGTTGTCATAAGACCTTGAGGGTGCTTCTATGTGGTGCCTGTTTTCACATTATAGCACTTCCATATTTTTGTCGATGTGGTCTCTCGATGGCAAAGGACCATTCCTGGTATGGTTGGGTGGTGGTTATCGATTCCTCTGTGGATTTCCTGTAGACATAGGAAATCGGCATGGATATTGTGCAAAGATCAGCAATGATGTTACTTTTTGGATTAGAAAAACCCTCCACGTTCAATGGACGCATAGTCAAGGCAGACCTTAGAAAAGGCTGGATGGGGTCTGTCAGACCAAGAAATGATTTTATGGGAAAACAGTGTTGGTGTTGTAGAAGATCGTCAATGGCTGGCAGTTACTAACAGGGAGAGACCACAAGACGGTTCTCTACTTCTCCCCCACCACAATCATCTAGCAAGATTGAAAACTTCATATGCCTTAAAGCGGGCCACCCCTTTAAAGAGCAATAGATGTTCTATGAAATTTTGATTCAAGTTCAATTGTTAAGGTATAGCGAAATGATAAATAAATAAATGAATGGCACGTTCTTCCAATTGTGTTATTATATAAAACCTTCACAAGAAAATTGTATGTGGGTCATTTACACATTTGGGTCTGCCGTGGTTAAAAGATCAGGCCAACAGGTTATCGCCAAGCAAAGGACTTTTCAAGTCATAAGCTACTTTATTGTAGAAAGAAATTGTGACCAGGGTTATTATGAAAATGGAGATATGATATCACTTATTATAAATGTATGTCATTATTGTGTGTGTTTTTTTTAACAATAAATTAGCTAAAAGATGATTGGATTGGCAGTGGTACAAGGACAGAGCTATTTGGATAACAGCCACACACTTACCAGGCGTTGAAAATACGATAGCAGACCAGCAGAACTCTGGAGTTGTCAAGATCAAACTGAATGGATGATTAATCAACCCTAGAAATTATGTACAAGTTGTGAAAATGGCTTCTTGGTCCAGACTCAAGGCCCAACAGCTCCCAACTATGTAGCATGGAAGCCAGACCCAGCAGCTATCGCAGTAGATTGCAGTAGCAGTGAACATGGATGAAAACCATATCTGACTCAACGCACCAGCAAACACAGTTCAAATGCATTGCGTTGTGTGTGTTGAAATTAGGACATGGTTTTCTTCCCATTTTCATACCACTGCATTGGAAATGCTTGACAAAACACTCAGATCTCATTATGTTAATTAAAATACGGGACGCGCATGCGAGGCCACCGAATCTCAGGTTATCCTTTACAGGCCATATTTTATATCGGCGTTGCCTTTTCTCTCAAAGGGATGCCATAAAGGAGACTCTAAAAATTTATAGTAAATAAATCAAATCAATTAACACGGTTTCAAATAGACATGTAATGTGGTGTGTTTTTGATTTTGCAGTGCGTAGGGCTCTTGGTGGTTCTTCGCACACAGAAAATGATGTTCCGGCTCAATAAGGTGTTTCCAAGCTGGGTTATCTTGAGGGTCACAGGTATTTGGCAGGATAACCATATATTCTTTGCACGATTTTGCTTCAATTAACCTGATTGCAATGTCAAGTAATGATTTTAATAATAATAAACATCCAGGACCTACCTACACAGCAAGCGCTGCAACATTGCACAACAAATAAAGGAAGCCAAGCTACGAAGGATTGCTTGCATATCTGTACCAGGTCTGTGATACTGACACGACTAACACACCACAACGACGACATCAGGATCGTACTCCTAACGATGGCCAAAGCAAGCGGCAATTGCTTTCTTGTAATCCTATTTGTGGGAGGGGTTTATTCGCAAAGGGATCCTGACTATAGTGACAACCATGCTAAGTATGATACTCGGCGCTGGGGGGAACAGCGGGGTCCAAAGCAGCGGCAACGCTTCATGAAAATGGCATGGACGATTTTCAATTGTAATAGAAGGCGCCGACTATATCGGGGGCCGCGTAAAGAATGCCAATTTTAGTGGGCACAAAATTAACGTCGGAGCAAGTGGGCTTCTCCAGGAGGAGGTTTCAGAATTTGTAGGGAAAATGATACGGAATGGGGCATCGAAGGCGATGGGTGATCGATGACATTGATTCTTGTACTGTTCAACCGTATATCGTAATTGCTCCGGAGAATTGATTCCTGATGAGGACTGGGACCAACTTGGGAACGATAGATGATGCCCTCGCTAAAGCAACTGAGATTGCTCAAGATATTCTTGACAACGACAAACCCGACGTTTCCCAACGAGCTGCGCTACTCGAAGGTGGGTGGTTTACTAAATACCGCTTGTGTAGAGAAAGTAATTGAGTGGCTATCTTCGACCTTCGCGACATCTGACGTACCTCTGTCAAAGCTTTCTTTCACTATCTTGCGGGTAAAAATATGGTCTGACGAACAGCCATACATGAACTGATGAAACGTGGGTACGCAGCAATCTTGATTTTATGCCGCATCCTTTTCAGATTGAAACATTGGACCACGTACGACTCCAATCAGTGGTAACTACGTAGACACTTATTCCTGACGTATGGTTGACGGTCAATCATGTGAAGACGGGACTTTACACCGGTGATCGCGCTATTGTAACTTTCCCTTGGGTGTTTCAAAATGAAGGATCCAGTACATACCTGAACTACCAGAGGGAAGGAAACGAATTCTTCTTTCAATGTCCGTAACTTTACTACACCCCGATCTTTCTGAGCTTTCTCTGAACGGTGTTTGGGATGACGCCGAGACAACTATGAATGCCCATGAAACGTTACAACTACTATCCGGCCTTTCTGTAATTTGACGCTTTTTCCGAACCAGTTTCTCCCGAAAGTCACATCCTGACCACGCATGTTCTTGGCGATGTAAAAGCCTTTCGTATATGACCAGCAGTCAGGAAGGAAGAGACAAAGGCCAGAACAGAAGTGAAACAAGTTTCTACAAAAGATGTACGGACTGGATTCTCCACCGTTGCTTCTGATTTCCTGATCAAGTCGGATAAGGGAACCCGCTGGAAATTGGTGCATACGTCATTGGCTCCTGTCGAAGGTCATCGAGACGCATTCCCCAAGATGCAAGCCGCGTAGATAAGCTCCATTTTGCTTTGGAGACGCCACGGATGAGGTGGCTCTAGGATTTGTTATGGGAGCCATGAGGAGTGGACAAAGGGAGGCGATGAAATTATAGCGTGTCTAGTGGAGATGAATGTCCCGAGTCTACCTAAAGAAGATGGGGCTGCCGCGACCTGGAAAAAAACTAGGAAAAACTGTGAGGGTTAGTAACTGCCATTTCAGGAGAGAAGGAGACATAGCTAAATTCGTTATATTTGAAACTCTTGAACATGTTTTGGAGGTTTGTTGGGGTGTACAGACCTAAAATATTGCAGGGAGATTACACATTTGGAAGAATATAAAGTGGCATTTCGTGATATCTATAACCTCGTATCGGACTTTTAAGCAGCACTGGGGCATTTTCACAAAATATGCAATTTCTTCAATTTGCTTAGCAAAATGATAGTCTAGGACATTAGAAGATAGAGATTATTTTACACATAAAAAAAAGATAGGGGAATTAATTAAGAGGCTAAAGACATCTAGGTAGACCAGGTAATTTGTAGGCTTAAATTTAAGTTTGCCGTAACTTTAATCAAAATGGTGAGCAGCAGACACTATTAGAACAATATAATCAAGTTGGTAAAAATTTGAAACAACCATTGGATAGACTATATCAATAAACCAGCCTGGTGGTGGACAAGATAGGGGACGCATTCCAGTACTACAAAATATTCCAACCTGTCAAGGATTCCCTGTGCAATCACTAAAACATGTATCGATTGACAGCTTAATGCAAGTGGAGTAACGGGCTGCCGCTCTGAGGGGCAAATTCCAGTCTGGAAATGTCCCTCGCAGGGGGGTCAAAGGCCATTTTTCCCGGTCAGATTTAGCATGATTTTTGCAATTTTTTTCCCGGCCAGTGTCAGGGGGGCATGCGGGGGGGGCAACCTGCCCCCTGCGCCCCCCCCCCCCCCGCCTGTTACGCCACTGGCTCTAATGTATTGGTAGTCCGGGAATGATGCATCTTGTCCACCAACACGTCAATTAAACTGTTTGAAAATTTAAGCAAACTTTTTTTTTAAGGTGTTAAAACTTGCGAGTTGTTTTAAAAATTGTTTATTTATTTAAAATAATATAACAACGTGTTTTTTTTAAAACAAATTTTTATAACAAGGTTTTTTTTAAAATTAAACAATCAGCACTTTAAACCAACACTCTTTTTAAAGAGCAAAAATTTTAAAAAAAAAAAAAAAAAAAAAATGTGTATTAAATAGCGCATATGTTCTGATACAAAAAATTTTAACCGAGACTTTCCTGAGGAGGCTGCCTCATTTAAAAAAAATCGGTTGGTTTTGTGCATGACATAAATTATTGTCCAATAACCTAATCACG
>JAMKCH010027145.1:0-18766 GCA_023653785.1 Ophioderma brevispina
GAAGATAAGATATACAAAAAAATGACTTTGGTACAGTTGGCGAAATGCAGCCATTTTGTGAAATACAAATTATACAGGATGATTGGAAGAATTACGATTTAGCTCTCAACAATCCAAAACCTTATTATATACAAACCTTTACTAGTTAAATGTAGACGACTGCCACTAAAATTAAATTAGTTTGAAACTCACCACTGAATACTGCTGAACATGTACAATAAACATGGTAATGTGGCAGACCTTTGAAAAAACATATGGGCTGCCAGTCTAATTCATTTTCTACTCTAATCTAGTTTTATCCTTTCCAGACAAAAAATATCTTCTAGCCATTCACAACTCGAGTTAGATTGAATCTACGCAAAATGGGCGCCATTTTGAAAATCAAGATGGCCGCCATCTGCCACCCTGGGAATTCTCCATCAAAACTTTTCTTCTTGTTCTCTGGGACCTACTCAAGGTGGCTAAATTAGGTGTAATGCTTTAATCATTGAAATCCCACGGGACTTCATATCAAACCACAGTCCCCCCTGACTATGGTTAGCGCCAATTCCACTAGTAATACGGAGTCGCCGGGGTTCGATCGCTAAAGTGCATGGGGTTTTTTTTCAACACTGGTGTGGTCGCTGGCATCTCCAGGGAAGATTAATAAATACCCATCTTTGTCTACCTGGATAACTAAGTATTAAAAAATCAATGAACTAATTTTGAGGTAGGAAATTATGGTTCAAACAACCAGGGAAAATCAGGTATTATTTTGTACAGTAAATGGTATAAACATGGCTGAAATGCAATAAAGTTACCTTTCGTCTGGTGTAGAGGGTTTATATCCCATAATCGGCTTACCTGTAAAAAAGCGGAATTGAAGCAAAAAGCAAGTGGTAGTGAATTCAGCAAGCCTTAACGGAATAAGGTTCACTCACATGCGGTTATTCGTTGAGGCTGCGAAGTCCCTATCACGTTCGCTTTTTACATAAGTCCCCATAATCCCACACCACATTCGATTTCTGTGAAGTGGTCCCAAGTCTGCCCGGGGGGTCTAACTGCTTTGACTTTCCTCCGGTACAAGAACCTACAACTATACTCTCATAATAACAATTCCCTTTCTCTGGGTCAGACTACGCCAGCATTTCCTCCAGATAGAACATGAATAACGAATACAATCTGATGCGGCTTACACGCAGTAACTCTTGCATGTGATAGTCACCTATTATTTTAGGGGCTAAATTTCAGAAAAGGTATTGTGACGGTGGGCGGACTTATAGTCACGAGGAGTAATATAATATTACTAGAGCCTTGGGTGTTAGAAATATTCTAACCGTATATTTCTAACTTCATCTACGGTTCGAAGTCTTAAGGGACCAGAATTGGGCGGAAAGTTAAACCAAAACATACCGGTTAATCCTTGCTTATTTAAGCCATCCTCAGTGACAAAAGTTAATCAGATCTGGAAAGCTCAAGTCTTTGCAAGTGCAGTCGCCTGGCGAGAGACTAATTTACATATCAAAGTCCATTGTAGAATTTTTCTGCAACGCATGCCCGCCTGATTTACACTCTCGCTCCAGTCTCTATCCATCAACTGCATGGCTTGGTGCAGTTGACGGATCTAGTTGGTCCCGGTGATCAACTAGACGTGACTAGCGAGTGTGAGTTCCATGCTGTGCTGATATAGTTTTGTGCATACAAAATATAACTTACCTATAAATGACCCAGGAAAAAAATAAGGTTGGATTTTACAGTAAGTAGGTTTTCACAAGGGACAACACTAGTACTAATGCACTTGATTATTTATCAATGGTTAAAACCCCTAGCTTCCTGAAAAAAGCTTTGTGCTGCTTGCAGCTCATTGGGTGTAGGACATGACAGTGTATTGTTTGTCATATATAAATAATGATCAGATGGGAATTTGATGTACTAACTACAATTCAGTGCAATTTTAACACCTTTGCTTGTAGTTTAGCAGATAGTGACATATATTGTAATAATTGTGCTTTCTTTATCAAAGCATGAAACTGGGCATAAAGGTCCATGTGTCTTTCTCTATTTTTCTGCCATAGGTAGTGTGTAATCTATGTGCTTTAACTGACAAAAGTAACTTTGTGTTATGGCGCTTAGTCCTATTTAAGATATTTTGATTTAGATAATCAGGTGTATTTATTTTTTTTTTCATATCATCTCATACTGTCACTGGTTGATTTGGTTGCTGTAAAACTGACTTTCCATCATCTAAACCGGTAAGTTCAATTAGCATAAGTCGTGTTTTTAGTGGGCACCCAAAAATGGTGGATTTGTCACATATTTATGGTTTCGTGATCCATTTTTGTGATCCTACGTTACCTTTGGCAAACCTACCAACAAAATGTAATGAATTTTTGGCTCATTTTATAAATATTTATTAGTGCTTCAAAATTATTGGTGATACAATCCTAAAACATCAACCAATTAGCGCTCACAATTCATTAAACTTAATTAGCCTGGGCGGAGGTGGATGTGGTTGCGGTGGATGCGGTTGCGGTGTTACATTTTTTCAATGGGAACCACTTGAAGATTAACATAAATTTTTGAATTAATTTTGCATAAAATGTAAAATCCATATTTTTAAGGTTTCAGACCAATTTGCCAATTCAAAGATTAAATTAATTCAATAAATTTGATTAATTGGCACATAGGTCAAACGCAACTTTCCAATCCCTATACATTTCATATGTTACACTCTTTAAATTGATTATATGGTGGCAATGTTAAAAATTAAAAAAGAGCTGAGCCATGTAAATTTTCTGAAAAAGTTTATGTACAATAAGTATTTCATCCCGTACCTAGGGAAACATAATATATGTACAAGGATTGCGGACTTTGACTGAATAGCGCCTCCTCACCTTGAATTTGGTAAAACTGTCATTTTCATGAAAACGGAAGGGGAAATTGTTCGTAACCTGTAAAAATGGATCCTTTGACGTCAACAAAACCATATACCCCAACAGTTAAAATCAACATTGTAGGTAAATATAAAATTGTGACACAATTTTTTTTTTATTAAAAAAACCCCAAAAGAACAAATTTTTGAACACCCTGTAAAATGGAATTTGGACCGAATAATCAGACAATATCATATTGCTTGAATAGGTCTTTCTTTCCAAATCATAAAAATACACTTCCCTTTTATTTCAATATCCGCATAAGATAATGAAAGAAAAACAAAAAATAGAGTTTTTAAAAAACTACTTTGGTGTGTTTCAACCCTGATATTTATGGGAACCCTGTATAATCATCAAAAACTTCTTCAAACCGACCCTAAACAAGGATTTTACCATCAAAGATTACCCTAAGTGGACGCGGCTGAAATCTTCAACACCCAAAGTGAGGATTATTGACATGATTGAAATATATCCCCTAAACAAGGATTGACATTGCAATTGGACAAGGGATCAACTTTACTTGACCATTGTGGGCCGAACCGAAATAGCTGATTGGGTTCCAGCAATGCTCAACAACCATTAACCTAGAGGAGCCAAAAAACAACACCGGGAACCATCCAAAAACCAGCAGTCAACCATCAGAGTGTTCACTTTCTGAAAAAATTATAATTTTGTACATTTTTAAAACCAAAAAGCTAAATTGAAGGCTCCAGGCAAGCTCATCATTGATCCATATGATACACCCAAGAGCCGAACAGCACAGGGGCATCATCCAGAAATGTCTGGAAACCATCAAAGGTCCACTTTTGTTTAACATTATGATTGACCATTTTGACCAAAAATAAGCCAAATCGGGTTTTCAAGCAATTGCTTAATAACCACTGAAATAGAAAGGAAATGAAAACACCGGAACCACTCAAAAACAATTCGGGAACCAGCCAAAGTGTGTACGTTTTTTTGATCATTTGAACCAAAATAGCTGATTTTGGTCCAGGCCCAATGCCCAATAACTATTGAAACCCACAAGAAGCCGAAACACCAGGAACCATCCAGAACCATCCAAAGTATCAATTTGTTTACAAATCATTATTTGGACCATATTTTGACCAAAATAGCCCCATTCGAAATCATGCTTTATTGAAGTAGGATAATTGAGCATCCATTTTTCTACTGATTATTCATGTTTTATACATTTATGTTTTATCAGTATTTTCTAGTAATATTATATGACCCGCTGAATTAAAGTAACGCCCAAAGTTGTGACACACAGCCTTTTCGGCCGGGGCTGGGTACGCCAAATGGAAAAGTGACGATGGCCTGGGGTATATCCAGGTATATAGATCAGCTGATAAAAGATGGCTTATGATAATCTTTAAATCATCGAGGCTTTCAATTATGGCAATTATTCTGGAAGGGAAAACGACGTTAATGTTTTAAAATTACGAGCGCTATCTTGCGACAATTTTGAATGCTTGATGTATTTAGCGACGGGACTCACTAACTCCATCGGTTAATACGGTCCCATTCGGGTATAAAATAGAACGCCAACAGTGCAGATCTCGGTCCGAACCATAAATTGTACAAAATACGGCCCGACAACAATGGTTTGTAAATGGTAAATGTATTATGCCAATAAGTAATGAAGTTTGGATCATTTTAACAAGTACTTAAACACTATCGTTTTATACATATGTGATAATTTTAATGTTGGAAACTATTCTCAAATTGATGATAGTATCCATAGAAAGTTAATTAGCTAATAAGAAGACCAAATGAAATCCGAACGATGTGGTGCATCCATGTTACCAATAATCTCACAGCCATATAGGCCAGTCAAAATAGACATGAACGCTGCCTTAACCCAACACTAATTGCAAAAGAAACAATTCCAACAAGTGTATTGGAGAATCCTTAAAAACAACATAGCAAAAAGTCTACTAAAATCAAAGGAGTTGAACATATATTTATTTTTTTTTAAGTGGGTGAATGTTTATACAGGGGTCAAATATGAAAGTAATCAAAACGGTCGAAAGTATCCAACGTGTTCGTACATTTCAGGATTAAAAAGTATACTTTGCCCTATCGGCAGGTGTAGTTCAATAGTTTAGTCAAAATAGGTTCAAGGTCCAATTTGGAAATTTCAGATACATCAGTTCGTTATAAAATGGTGTCAATTGTTCTCTAATGGTACAAACCCAAATATACTGGTTGCCCCATCTATGAACATTTGTTGCATAAGTTGTGGAACGCAAAATGTGACCGGGGGCTGCAGGTCTATGGGAGGCACTAGTCATAGCTCTGTAATTGCTTATATTGAAAGTTCAAACAAAGAATCAGTTACATTTACTATCTAGTGGAACAAATTTAACAGTTTTTTTTTTTACAACCATCCGATGCAAATCGACCATTCTATGAATGTTACCCCAGGATGACCTGAACTGTTATGAGCCTATGTACTAAACTAAACGCGTAGATCGGGCAAACTATACCTTTTTTTAACCTTAGGAGTAGCCCCTAATTGTACATCATTTTAAATCAATTCGTGAACAATTCTAATTTTTACCCCTGTACAACACTTGCGCCCTTAATTTTCTAAAACAAATGTTTTTTTTTTTTTTCCACCTAGCTAGGTGATTTTGGTAACTTTTATATTTCTTTGTTGGACTTTTCAGAGTATATTAGCACCAAATTGTTTCTGTTGCATTGTGTGGGGTCAAATCATACATTATTGGACTATAGTGACGTTTCGGCCTTCTCGCGGCCAATGCCTACGTCATGTCTATAGTTTTTCCCACGATTATGCAAAACAAGGTAATTTACTTTTGAGTATCTGACTGTCTAAATAGGTTTGTATGCCTTTGAATCGACGCACATCATCTGCAGTGATTATATTCCCTTAAAGAATAACTACTTCACAGATTAACCTCAATCAAATAACGAGTAGGCCTCCTTACTCGGATGTAAATATTGTACCACAGTATCCCACTGTGAATAAGTAGATCCAATTGAAGTCCCACCTGTCATTCCAAGGTAAGCATTGAAGTCTCAATTGATTTTACGCGGGAATTTCACTTGATTGTATAGCTGGTCATTGAGGACCTCACATGAATGGCGCTAACTCAAGCATTACAGACTTGAATAGCGTTTTGGCTGCCTTTAGTCCCGCTTTTTAAAAGACCTAGAATGTAGTGACATTTTTGTGAGACACGTTTAATCGGGCCTAAAATTCTACATTCCATCACACACCTGCTTTATTTTGTTTGGCACAGGCTGACCCTCAACCCCGCGAGACAATAAGCAAAGCGTAGCGTGATGATCTCCTTTAGGTCATTTCATGGAATTTCTTACCCCGATCTCTGTGTAACTTTGCAGTCTCCCCAATGATAAGGATTTTCGTGTGTCATTTCATGTTGTCTTGTTGCTTCTAGCAAAATCTTTACTACAGTGCTTACATGAATGTTTTTCTCCAGTGTTTCATGTCATGGTTCTATTTTTTTTCTATTTGTTAATAGTTAGGAACCTATACCACAGTGTTTTCCATTGGTGAGTTTGCTATATGTGTGTAATTTCTTTTTGTGTCTTGCTCTATTTATCAGTATAATCTTTACTACAGTGCCTACATTGGTTTTTTTATTTTGTGAATTTTCCTCCACATATTGGTGAAGCATTTACAGTGTTTGCACTGAGGGAGTACTCTCCGGTGTGTGTCATTTCAGGTCGTGCCTTCTCCCCTTTAGTGATGAAACCTTTACCACAGTGTTTTTACTTGTGAGGTCTTTCTCCTGTGTGTCTTTTCATGTTTTGTCTTGGTAAAATTAGTCGTAAAACCGTTACCACAGCTGCTTGGTCTTTTGACACAAATTATAGGTTTTTTTCCTGTATGCTCAATTCATGTCGTGTCCTGGTCCCCCCTTAGTATGAAAGCTTTACCAACAGTGCTTACATATTGGTGGGTCCTTTCTCCTGTGTGCGTCTTTTCATGTTGGTGTTCTTTTTCCGAATTTAGTGATACAACCATGGTTTACCACAGTGCTTACATTGTTGAGGTCTTTCTCCTGTGTGTAATCATTTCATGTTGTGTCTTCTCTTTTTTTAGTGATAACCTTTTCTACCACAGTGCTTACATGATGAGGTCTTTCTCCTGTATCATTTCATTTTGTTGCTTCCTCTTTTTTTTAGTGATAAACTTTTCACAATTGTTACCTTGATGATGTCTTTCTCCTGGTGTGTGGCCTTTTTCATGCATGTCATATTCAATTTATGCTATTGAAACCTTTACCACAGTGTTTACATTGATAAGGTCTTTCTCCTGTGTGTGTCTTTTCATGGAATGTCATATTCATTTTGCTATTGAAACTTTACCACAGTGTGTACTTGATGAGGTCTTTCTCCTGTGTGGGTCATTTCATGAGTTGCTTCATATTCATTTTGTCTGAAACCTTTAATCCACAGTGGTTACATTGATCAGGTCTTTCTCCTGTGTGTTGTCATTTCATGTTGGGTCTTGCTCCATATATTGTTAATGAAACCTTTACCAACAGGTTTACATTGATGAGGTCTTTCTCCGGTGGTGTCATTTCATGGCGCATCTTCACCTGTTTAGTGATAAAATCCTTCCCCACAGTATTTACATTGATGAGGTCTTTCAAGAAGTGAGAGAGAGGAGATGGGGTGGAAAGGGAATAGAAAGTGTGGTATGGGGACAGAGGAAGGTGATTTAGGTAATGGAAGGGAGAAATAGAAGGGAAATATAGAGGCAGTATTACAAAGGGGGGGAAGATGGGAGTGGGGTAGGAGGTGGAAAAAAGAATAGACGTAAAGAAGGAAGAAGGTATGGTCAAAATAAATCGGGGGGCAAAGTGGAAAATCCTTTCTCCTTTCATGTTGTTGTCTTCTCTTTTTTTCGTGATGAAACCTTTTTCACAATGTTTAACATTGATGAGGTCTTTCTCCTTTGTGTGTCTTTTCATGGGCATGTCATATTCATTTTGCTATTGAAAACTTACCACATTGTTTAATTGATGAGGTCTTTCCCTGTGTGTGTCTTTTCCATGGCGTGTCATATTCATTTTGCTATTGAAACTTTATCACCGTGTTTACATTGATGAGGTCTTTCTCCTGTTGGTCATTTCATGTGTGTCTTGCTCCCATATATCTGAAACCTTTACCACATTGTTTCCTTGATAGTTTTCTCCTGTGTGTGTCATTTCTGGCGCATCTTCACCTGTTTAGTGATAAAACCTTCCCCCACAGTATTTACATTGATATGGTTTCTCATTTGTGTGTCTTTTCATAGTAATGTCAGTATTCCACAAGTGTTCACAAGATATGGCCTTTTTCCCTGTGTGTCTATTTCATGTATTTCTTTTGGTGCTGTTGGATGCAAAAATTTACCACATTCTTTACACTGATGATGTCCTTTCTCCTGTGGTGTCTTTTTCAGGTGCCTCAAATTCATTTTGCTATTGAACCTTTACCGCAGTGTTCACATCGAGGAGGTCTTTCCCTGCGTGGTAGCCTTTCATGTCTTGGTTTTTTGCTGTTGGAAGATTGGCTGAAAGACTTCTTGCAGTATTTACATGCTGAAGTCTTTCTCCGTTATGTGTGTTTTTTATCATGCTTTGGTATATATATATTGTCTGAAAGGCCTTTTTTTGCCTTGTAACCTATCCTTTCTGCACCCATCCTTTTTGTGTCGTCTGCAAGAATTGCAGAAGGCACATAGGATTACTCTGGTCGTATGTCTGTGTGTCTGTGTATCTGGTGTGTGTCTGGGTCAAATGTTAACCCGTCATATATTGCATGCCGTTTAAGTTCCGTAAGGGCTACGATGAGGTTACTGTGGGGAGAGGGGGCGGGTTGGGTGACATGTTGGTGACCGTATCTGACCTTGGTGACCCATGTAACCTTTGGCAGGCAATGTTAACCCTTTCCCGCAAGGGCTTGTGTGTCAAGTTTATCTGGAGTTTCGTAAGTCGTATATGATGTAAACTGGTGGAAGGAGAGCGGGTTCAAGAGTTCTCAATCTGATTAGATGTTGGGCTATTCGGGGCAAATTACGGTAGGCAATGAGCTAATTAATACGCAGAAATCAGCGTATTGCTATATTTTTGAAACGGTACATCAGATAATGTTAACTTTTCCTTCACTTCAGTCAATTCACTAAAAACCATAATTGTGCACTCTTCTTTGGGCCAATTTGAAAGTTCCTGAATACATTGCGCTTTGTTGTTTTTAGGTATGCAAATAGCTAATAAATTGCATAATTGATGTATCGCTAAAATGGTGCAACGGAATGCCAAATATTCCTTTGCTATATGAAAAACTAACTATACCACACCTCTTGTTGTGAATCATATGGAGGGGTGAAGTTGGAGTGTTGGGAAAGGGTTGTGTGTTGGGGGGGCCCGTGTGGGGGGTTAGTGATGGGGGTGGCATTGGGGAGGCTGCAGGTGGGTGCTCTGGGAGGGGTTGGGTGATGTGCGTATGGGTGGGGTCGGGTGATGTGCTTTTGGGGTGGGGGGTGGTGTGCGTCGGAGTGGGGGTGGTGTGCGTCGTATTGGGTGCATCGGGGAAGGGTTGGGTGCGAGGGCGGGTGACCTTTGACAACATTCACGTGGGGAAAAAAAAAAAAAACCTTGGTGACGTCATGTTGACCTTTGTAACCTCATGTGACCTTGTTGACCTCATGTGACGTGACCTTTGGTCCCATTCACAATGTGTGTCGGGAGGTGGTCGTGTGGGGTGCGACCTGGAGGGGGTGGGTGGGTCATGGGGAGCATGGTGGGGTGACATGTTGTTGTGGGTCAGGGTGGGATACCCATGTGACCTTGGTGACCTCATGATGACCTTGGTGCCTCGTGTGACCTTGGTGACCACCGGTGGTGACCTTGTGACGCCGTGTGTGACCTTGGTGACTCCGTGTGACCGTGGTGACCCCGTGTGACCCTTGTGACCAATAGGTGTGACCCAGGACCTTTGTGGCCCCATGTGACCTTTGTGACCCAGTGACCTTGGTGACCCATGTAACCTCGGTGACCCAATGTTACTTCGGTGCACCCCATGTGACCTCCATGTTATCTTTGGTGACCCCATGGTGACCTTGGTGACCCCATGTGACCTCGGTGACCCATGGTGACCCTCGGTGATGACCTCGGTGACCCCCTGTGACCTCGGTGACCCCATGTGACCTTTGTGACCCCATGTGACTTTGTGACCCACATCACCTTTGTGACCCATGTCACCTTTTTTTTTTTTTTTTTTTTTTTTTTTTAACCCCATTCACAAACCGCGACGGCAGACAAAACTAAGCTGATCCCAACGACCGCGACGTCATTTTTTTAGACATCCGCTTTTGGTGGTAAATTAGGATTGTCATACCAGTATGGCTTGATATTCTGCTCATGGGTAGCGAAGATGGGATCTGTAGCGAAAGATGTTGTCAATAAATCTGGTGCAATACTTGCAGACTAGAACCATCATAGATGTCACTGGGCATTTGGTCTGGTTATGATATCTGAAAAAAAAGACGCGCAAGATAAATCTTTTATCCAGCCCCCTGGCATGCCAACATTTAACCGTGTCATGTCACGGGGTCATAGGAGGTCAAACCGTGTACACACCAGACAATTCTGGGAAAGTGATGCTTGTTTCACTGAGTAAATGATATCAATTTGGATTATGGAGTATGATTCACAAAGATATGGTTTGAAGCTATTAATTTTTTTAAAACCTACCCTGTGAGACATCAAGCTATTGAGGATGATATTTTTTGTAGTCTAAAACGTCATGTAAGATCAAGAATCTTGTATTTTGGCAAATAATCTTTCCAATTTTTTATCATTATTGTTTTCACAATCTCGGTACTTGATATGAGTCCTCATTGTCAAGTCAGGCTCCAGCAAATGAGCAGTACGCTACCCATAATGTTAAGTCTAGACTACACATCTTAGATTTCTAAATTCATAAATTGATATTTCCCCAACCCCCAGACAGATCGATCCGAAAGCCCCTAGGGACATGGTGGCACAGGTAATTTAAAGGACACAGATCATTTAGCTGAAAACAATCGCAAGAAGGAAGGGTGTTCATAGATGCTGAACAACAATGTAAACCCTTCAGAAATTCCCCTACCTTCAAAGGGTAAAGAAGCAACTGAAAGTCACTTTCAATGGAAAATTAAGGAATATATATTTAATTTTAGTGGTAAATAATGAAGTGGTTAACTAATTGGTAAATGGACGAAGTCCCCTTTATTGAACATTAAGGAATGGTGTCCTGATATTAATAATTGTGAATGAGATTGCCTTTCACAGGTAAAGGTGCAAACAAGAGATTTCACATAACAGTGTTTGTCTAACAAATGTGAATAGGCTTATTTTGCAACTGGTGAAAAGCTTTCTACCAATCAATCTCCGCCTGGGGATATTCCATGTCAACACTCTAGATGTGCACCGCAGCATGTCATGGATTTTTTTCTATTTTGGTGTGGTGATAGATAATGATGAGAACTGAAAATCCGGAAATTTTGAGCAGCGTACCATTTTCATTTCTCACAGTAAGCAATTCAAATTTTAAAGGGGTGACCACCAAAAATGCTCCAGGAGCAAATACAATTTGAGATGCCATAAACTTGTATGGAACCCTCCACAACTTAAAAATTATATCTGGCTATATTTTTGTTGTAGAATTCAAATCTGGCATCAAAAACAATGATAGCTTCCTTTACTTTAAAGTTTTTTGGGTTTAAAAATACAGTTCTTCATTGGGACCAAGTTTGGGGGTCAAGACTCCATAAGTAACAAATTTTTATTGTCCATTTGTTTGTTAATCTAAGTCCCACAAGCAGGGCTTTCTACCAGTACAATATAAATACATTAGGTAGTAATAAGTGAGTTAAAGCCCATTGAAGAAAAATATTAATTTTGCATTTGACCTATAGTGACCCCCCTGTTGACTTCACATCACCCCTCTACTTCAGATAGTTTGAATATACATCATTAAAGACCTACTCTGAAAGAACCACGCTTGGGTGTCTCCGAGGTCTTCATTGGATATCCCCATATACATGTATAGAGTGATATTTACCTGTGCTGTACAATGACCTCTGGGTCACATATACCTTTGTGTGGAAACATTGAGTGTGTTTTTGTGTTGGAAATATTGAAAACACCAAGCTCGTTCTTTCAAGGAAGTTGTTTAATGATGATCTTCACCATATATGAAGTAGAGGGGTTTTGTCAAAGTCAACATGTTTTTTTGGGGGGGGCCAAAACATGTTCAAAAAGATTCTATTACTCTCTTCTTTCTTTTCTAACTCTATTACGTTTCTCTTAATCTTCATAATTACCATTTTCAATGGCCTGTACCTCACATATACTTTTCAAATATGCACTCATAATCGTATTGGATGAAGTTATACTACAATGTATGTGACTTGATTGGACTAAAAGTGGACGATAAAAAAATTCTAATTTTGGGAGTTAGGAACCTCACCGAAATTGTCCGATGAAAGATTTGCATATTTACGCCTCATTACTCCAAAAGGAAACAAGCTATGAATTTTTGTCCTTAGATTTGGAATTTCTACACCAATTATCCCCCTAGTAGTGATTTTCAACGTTTGTGGGGTTGCTACAATTATTATCTGTGACCCTCTAAACATTGTCTTTCACATCGGCAGCACTTTTGATGCTGACCCCCCCTAAAATTTACAATGTCTAGCGGGAAACCGAAATGGACTATGACACTCAAAAAATTTGAGGGATTTTCATATCTCATCAATGTCTACACCCCACTAGTGCCTAAAAATCCACGACGTGCTCTGGTGCACATCTCCAACGTTGACATGGAATGGGCCCCTGAAAGGATTAAGCTGGGAATTATTTCTTTGGTACATTTTTGTATCGGAGCAAATAGGACAAAAATTTAGCCTATGTTTTATATTGAATCACCTCATTGCCTTTGTGATATTCTTCTTCAAAGACTGTATAAATGGTCCACTCAAATTAAAATTGTTTGCAAACTTTTATCCAAAGCACCTTCCATTTGAGCTAACATCATTGCCCATTAATGTAAGCAGTTATTATATGAGAGCGTAAAATAATGATTTGAACAAAAAATCATGCATTGATATTTGTCATGGCACGGTGCATGATATGTAACTAGCCACTTAGATGTTTAGTAATTGGATCAACTGCTTTTATGGGTGGGTATGTGCATCTAGTTTCGTTAGAAACATTACTGCATTGGGATTTCAAGACATATTCAGATTTACTTGTAAAAAATGTCTACTGTATTAATATTTATGAATTAGGTAATGTCTGTATATTTTTAGTTTCTCGTGCATTGGCAAATATAATACACTTTGTGTCAGTTTAACCAGATTCATAATGGATGCGCCCCTGCGGGGCTTGTACCATTATTCGTCGTCAGCGGCGAGTGTTGACATGCATTTGATTTGATCCAAGGCACTTCGAAGCTAGAAATATATTTTCAGCCATTAACCTCTAATTAACACAACATTTCCCCATGGGCATATTTACACATTTTTGCTTCTATATCCAATATCCAGTGGTTGGTGTTGAATGGTGCGATACCTTGTTCAGGATGTAGTTTTGGGAAGAGGAGGAACATTTCAGATTTTTTTTGTTCCACCAAAATGGAAGGAATTCCACAGAAAACATTTTATTTAAATAGAATAATAATTAAAAAAAAAGTACTAAATAATTAAATTGGTGTCTGTGATAGTGCTTGAAAAAAATTAAAATAGCACTGTCAAGCGAAACTATAACAGCCTCTGTTACCTATGCATGATACGGCAATGCAAACAAAGTTGTCTGTTCTCCCACATTATGGTGTTGGCATTATCCTAGATACTTAAGTCCTTGACCTCTTTGAGATGGCTACCATCATGTTAGTGCAGGATAGGTAGTCTTCTAGGCATTTTTTATTAGGCCGACTTCTGCAGCATTCTCGAGTGCTGTTTGTAGATCTTGTGCACAACATATGAGAGCGGCACTGTTATCGGTAGTCAAGGTCTGGAGGATACTGACTTGTGTTGAGTCTAGAACGCTTGGTTGGGTGAGTTGGAGAGTCCTTTGTTGTTCATGATGTCAGACTCTGTTTGAGGATGATGTAATCAACCACGACTACAAAGAGCTAGGGAGCAAGAGTATCTCCTTGGAGGATTGCATTAGTTGTTAGGAAACTCCCTTTGTGGGTACCATCAAATCTGCACAAACATAGGGTTATCATCATGATGGCAATTGCCTTGACAGTCTCATCTGGGAAACCATAGTTGGCGAGAATAGGCGCCTGATATCCCTGTTTACCTGTCCAAAAGCCTTGGAAAAATCTACAAACAAAAATTGAAAGGCTTTCTCTTGGAAATTTCTCAACTCTTCGATGATCCTTCTGAGGGCATTGTATATTTGAAGGTAGTGTTGATAGGGCCCCTAATTTGCGAAAACCATTCTTTTTTTTTTTAGATTACTGGCCTTATTGTATACAAACACACAAAAAAAACATCCAAAAATGAATTATATTATGACAGTACAAGCCCCCAGAATAGGCCCGCTTGTATTCTGCGCATGAGACAAAAAAAGAACGAGCCCATAATAACTCCATCACAATTTCCCCTTTTGAATGACCTCGCCTCGCCACGTCTCATTGCGCAAAACACCGCACCCAAAGCATGGTCATAGCATATAAAAACCTTGTAGCAGATATATCTAATCATGACAAAATGTTTTCTTTAATACACCATTATACATGCCCTGTTATAATGCCAATGAAAGCCACTGCCACGTTTCGCCGTAACGTTTTTTGTCAAATCACAATAAGGTAACTATTTCCTTCTTCATGCACATTACACTTTTTGAAGTACCAACAACTCACCATAGTTACAACATTGTTTCGCCATCCCCCTTCATCCAAAGAATGATTTTGCTACTAATCCCTGGTTCCAAAAAAACTACTATAATCACATTCACAAGATGTGACACAGGAAGAAACCTTGAGAATTTGTTAAAAAACAAAATAATGAACTTTTTAGATAGTTTCCTCATCTCAATGCAGGCATAAAAACACCATGTGGGCATGTTACGGGAAACACAACACGACTCTCCCTACGCCTAATCCAAACATCCTGAGTATTATGTATGTATCAATTCTTCTGATTACTGGCATTTAATGCGTCTTCATTATTTTCCTATATAATATGAACATTAGCCATATCCATTAGCTTGAATTTATACCCATATGTTATTTTATTTTCCAAGAATACATGTCTCAATTCCTAAATCCAGAAAATTAAAGGGAGGATTTGAAGTTTCACATGCTGTTTTTTTCCCAAATTAGTTTGGATTTTGAAGTAATACCTCAAGCTCACACACAAAAAACTAACAACCTCATTAGCAGTACATACAAGAAACATAAAGCCACAGCATAAAGCTAGAGCTAAAAATAGGTTTATCACGGTTGAATGACTTACAAGGCCCCACCTGTAAACGCCCTCATTCTAAATACCTATACATTCTGTGCAGTACTACACCTGTGTTGCTCACTTGTACATGTGGTCAAAAAGAACTAGGTTCCACTCAGGGATTGCATGCAAAATATAAACAATAACGTGACTATAGGAGTTTCCCCATTTTTTAAAATGAAAAGGGAGCTATTTTTCTTAATAGCGATCATCGCTATCAATTTAATCACGTCTAATATTTTGTAGACAGGCAACTCCGTGGGATATTTTCAACATCTACATTTGTAAATAAATGTTTAGCTCACATATAATATGTTGAATTGCCAGATGGTGGTTTGTTTTACAGTGACTCCAATAAATAATATTCTCCTACAGGGTAATTTTACAACCATTTTTCTCATTTATCCATTTAACAACCTGAATCCAAAAGACATGGATATAATTACATCAAAGAAAACATGCTCCAGAGTTTCAATATGATTACCACAGAGACGTAAATTACTTTCTACAAAATCCAATCTAAAAAGGTAATCATTTGTGGAATGAATTCTGTTAATAAGTTAAAATGGAAATTTAATTTTATATTACATTTTACAATGTTGGCCTGTATGGCTAAAACTAATAAATATTTGACCAATCATAACAATGGTTAGGGATAAATTTATCCCATTTCCCAATAATCCTGAGTTGGAGGATTATACATTTTTTGCAACAATTTCCCGGATAATTTCTATTTCATGTTCCCTCCCAAGGACTAGAAAAATAGTATCTGAAAATGAATATCTTTCATAAAAACTCGAATTAATCGTGTCTTTCCAGCCCCTGGGAAGCCGCCGAATAAGACTATAATACTGAAACCCATGAAAAGGTTTCCAGGAACTTCTCGTCACTTCAATCAAAGTCCAAAAACTTCCCTATCATTTGTTAACAATATCCTTTATATAAAATGATACCAGAGTTGTGCCAATTCCTTCCAAAAAACACTTTATGATTAATTTTAATTGCAGAATTTAACATATGACTTTGCTTTCAAATTCAGTAACATCTCAGGTTCGTTATAGTGTCAGAAGCCCAGTCATTTTAACATAACTCTCAAAAAACAAACAGAATTATTAATCTTATCTATAAAAGGTCTCTGTTACGAAATTAACTTAAATTAACATACCACCGAAGGGTTCTATTGAATTAACAAATCATTCTCAGCGAACATCCTCACTGTTTATCATACAGACGCTAACCCATGTAATTTAAACCTTGCCAATTTTCTGCTATCGGCATACTAAGGCCTCCTCTGAGATAGGCAAAATCATAGTCTTTCTTTTTATTTTATCAGTTGTTTCCCCCATTCCCACAAAATTATATAAAATTTGTCAAGATTTTTAAAAATTCAAATTCAATTCAAATTCAAATAGTTTTATTATCATCTTCATTTAGTTAAACATTACATAATGATAAACTTTCATTACAGAAATAATAAAAAGATAATGGTGGTTTTTTAACTGATTTAGTAAGAACATTAATGAAAGGCAGGAGAGGTCATAATAAGTCGGATGGACTTTGAGCATGGCCCCACTTTTACTATACAGATTTACATTTAATATTGGATTTACTAGACGGACGGGACAAGATTATAAAAAAGACAAACAGACCAACAAAACAGGACCAGACAAGACACAACACAGGACAAGACAAAACGAGGACATTGACAACTTATTTTAAGCAATATAGGGGCAAAAGAACATACTTATCAGAGTGAGCAACACAGAAATGATGAATGCAATGATGTAAGGTATTGAAATTACGAGTGAACAACTAGAATTGAAAGGATGAAGGTTTTATAACAAATATAACTAATTTGAATATTAATAATCAATTCTGTTTAGTTTAAGTTAAAAGCACTGTGGTTTTGAGGCTTATGATGCTGTACCTAAGTGCATTCCATATTTTTAGGGCCAGGTCATTTAACTGAGTATTTAATTAGATGAGATAAGGGTTTAGTTGTGATGTATTTTGCCTGCATTTCTAGTGTGTGATCGATGTATGTCCTGTGTTTGGAGAAATAGTTTGAATGATTTTGAAGGTGTTTGAGTTTGGTAGCGATACCTTGAAACTTCTGTTTGTAGTTGTTTAATCAAAAATGTTGATGTTTGTTACTTTGAAAACATTGGTTTAGTGTGAGATGTGTATTCGGTGTTATTGATGATGCGCGTGCTCGTTTTGGAGTTTGAATTATTGTCCAATGTACTCTGGGGGATTGGAGAAGTCGATGTGAACTGAAAACCAGCAGTTCAATTTATTGGTAATAGGCCCTTGGCCCTTTGAACTACAATATATTGACAAAAGAGTGAGGGAAGACATATGCAGAATGATAAAGTGATAAGTACAGAAAATTGCAATTGTTCCCGGATTTCATAACATGCAAAACAAACAACGAGAGACCACTTATATCAGTTGTGTTATCAGAGATATCAACTTTGGAGGACTCGGGATCGGAATCTGTATTCCTGGGTACATATTGTTGGCGGAAATGTCATCGAAAAATCAGCAAACCAGACAAAATTGTATTCGTCTTCAATATTCCCATCTCTACACAGGTCACAAAGCCGGTCCTCCACATTCAATCTCAGTCTTGCTGCCAATTCAATCGTGGAATAGACTTGACATCTTAACTTGGGCTAGAAACCGCCTATGAGATGAGTTTATTTAACAAAACCCACCAAATATTTTTCAGGGGCCAATTAAATTCTAAACGTGCAATATGTCTTAATTATAGAGACAAACATAGGTGCCAATTTTGTTGCATACATCTACGAGTCTCTGTTTCAGAATATCCAAAAAAAGAACTTCCTTTTCAACACCCTGATTCTACAGCATGGCCAAAGCATATGTTAGGAGGACCCTTTTTAAGTTTGCGTGACCCAGGTTGTTGACCTTTTATCCCAAATTAAAACAACCATAATATACACTTTTGGGGCACCCTCAGGTAACATATGTAAAAGCTTGAAACCAAAATTGTATACAACGTCGTACAGGTTACATAAATTGGGGTTCTGCCACATTCGCCAATGGCCGCACAATTGGCAAGTATTTTGGAGACTGAGCCATGGACAATAGTTGTATCCAGTGTTTATTCAGTAATTGCCCAAAGCTATGTGATACTGTACGATATGTACGGCAGTATTAATGTGTTGTGAGTAGTGAAAATAAAATGTGTTTTGGAAGGGGTGTTGCGGAATTTTATAAGGATGCGATTTCTTCGGAATTTGATTTGTATTTTTGACAGTGATCTTTCCAGGAAGATTTTGATCAACTATTACACTAGAAATTTTGTATGATCTTACAGGGTGAATGGATGTGTTGTCAATCATGA
>JAMKCH010027146.1:0-17946 GCA_023653785.1 Ophioderma brevispina
TATATATATATGATACTTATGTCAACAGCTGCCGAATTCCGATCTTGAAAAATCTTCACAAACAGCATCGGCACGTCATCCACCAAATCTCCGATGATCAGTAGTTATAAAAAACGTCTTCCAGATGTGATATATATATGTCTCCAATAAATAGGCGATAATGGGGAAAAAATTATGTATAAATATCCCAATAAAAATTCAACATGGTGCCCCGAACTGAGACACAAAAAAGAGCAAAGAATTCTGGGTGCCAGTGGCGATAGTGATGGGGGTACCGATGCCAGCGTGGGACCGCTACCAGGCATGGGCATACCGAAATTTTTAATGTGGCATTAGGGGTGTCTCGAGGCATTTTTGAGCACAAAAAATGCACTAGTTGGATCATTTCGTAATGTATATAATGAAGTATATAATTATCATTAGCCATAAGTTTTCTCATGTAGGCTAATAGTTATAATTGATATATTATAATGTGTAGATGATAATTAAATACAAATATTAAAATCATTTTGAGCAACTCTTGTCTCATGTTTCTACTTAAAACTGGTTAAATACCCATTATACTTTGTCCCTTCTTTCATTCAAAATATTTGGCTGAGAATCGGCAGACTTGGACACGGTTTTGCCGATTCAATTTTTTGCCGATTTTGCAAAATCAGCACCCGATCCTATCAGCACTTAGATTGTAACAGCTTCCCCATAACAGCTTCCCAGAAAAGGCAATTGAGATTACGTATCTTGCCCAGGGACAAGAGCACGTTGACAGCAGTGGGGCTCAAACTTACGATTTACAATGTTTTTCTGATGATCACGACTCCTGCCCTCTATCCATTATGCCACATGTGCACTTATTTCTACCCACTATGTAATGACAAAAATCAGTGCAGTCATTACCCAATCAGATTTGCTGTCTCATAGGAAATGTGTACATACCATCCATAGACCAAGACTTTTGATGCATCAGTTGGCCAGGTACAAACAGCTAATACAGGTCCTGCTGGATGTCTTCCTTTTCTCCAAACAATCGCACTTCAGAAACCTAATGTTGTAAACACAACTAGATATTATATATAGACAATAACAAAGCACCAATGGTGCAGCACCTCACCATTGTTTTCAGTCTATGTAATAACTATGTAATAATCACCTAATCACTAATAGATGAAGTCATCTTGAACCATCTATTCACTGCACCTGGTAAATACTAGCTGAGCATCCCATGTGGCCCGCTTCTTGCCAATTCTGAGATTTGAAAGGCACTTTAACTGTTGTTAAAGCAGTTTAACAAACATTTTGTGAGAAGCAGGATTGGAGAGTTCCAGGTTTTTTCTTATGAATTTCTTCTGCATATTGTCCCTTGCCCACGCCATGTCCATATTGCTGTGATTAATTCTAGGACTATGCTAAACTTGCCACACTGAACTTCTATATTAACTGTTTTAAAACTTAATCTTGGCAGTGTATACTAGATGTAATTTGATATCTTTTTCAGTGGCCGACTTGTTCTCATGAATACTAGCATAGTCATGCAGAATGTGCCAAGATATTCAAACCTAATTGTCTTTTGGGGAAAAGTTACAAATTTTGGCAGATGTAGCTCTTGATGCTGAATAACATCTTGTCTAGGGGCAAATTAATTTCCTTCCCAGATGGCCCGCCCAATTCAAAATGTCCGCCACTGTTAAAATGGTCCATGTTTTTACGTGCTTTCTATGTTTATATATGATCCAATTACTCAATTTGATTGTGTTCCGTGCCATTTTAGAACAGAAAGACCCCTGGTTGACACTCCACTGGTAATCCATTGGTTTACATTAGCAAATTGATCCAATAAAAATGGCAGAAAATCCAGAATGGCAGACTAATTTGAAGCATATCATTTGATTATCAAAGAATGAATGTTTTTCTTGATCTTGTTATGAATTCCCTAAGGTTGTTTTTGCACAATGTGCATTAAAGAAAATTCACTCACCTTAAGAATCCAATCAGATAAGAACTTTGAATCACAACTGGCGCGAAACTTCCAAATGGCCGCTTCATTTGTCACTTAAGCTTATCCTTTGATTATCAAGAATTTTTTTTTAAATGTTTTTTCTTAATCTTGAAAACTCCCTCCAGGAAGGAATTCACATCAACTAGAGGAAACCAATTAAGGTATGTTGTTAAATGCTTCTATCCATTATAATTTGGCCAAGCTGGCTGCCAAACCTCGAAAGGACACTACTTTTTAGAAGTATCAGAGTTTGTAGCAGCAACTCAATATCTGCTGACACATCAAAGTCTCCATTGAAGCTCGCTCTGTCATGTTATATCATCTACAAACCGTCCATCATTAGATTTCAAGCATTCAAGCACCCCAATTCAATTTCGGGAATTCTACTAAACCTCATTTCTTAATTGCTTTCATGCAACAGCCATATACCCAACGGGGCTACATGAAGCCAATAATTAGGTGTATTATTCCTTGACCTCAAGAAGGCTTTGGTACAGTAACTCATGGCCTCTGCTCCCAAAGCTCAAACATTATGGTGTCACAGGTATGCTCTTAGTGGTTTTCATCTTATCTGAAAGATAGCATCCCTCAAACTGTGTGTATTAATTCTACAAATTCTACCCTTTCTGTTTAAAAATTTGATATTGAGCTCCTCAAGGCTCAATCTTAGGGCCATTATTATTTAGATTTATGTGAATTCACTTCCTGATTGTATTAATTGTAAATGTGTTATGTACGCTGATGACACCAGTCTTTTATTTAGTGCCTCGGATCCTTTCCTTGTGCTCTTCAAATTGATATGATATAGTTAGCTAATATTGTCTGCCGTTTTAATGCAATCAGCCTCACACAAATATTAAAAACAAGTTCATGATTTTTGGTACAAGCATACAATAAGGCAGCTTCGTTATAGGTTCACTCACTATGGTATGAATCATAAGTGAACGAGTTGATAAATTTAAGTATTTTGGGGCGTCATATGTTGACCCACTTTAATCTTGGTGTGAACATACTGATTACATATCTTCTAACTGTATCAAAACTATTGTGTAATTCGTAAGTTAAGTTTTTATCATCTCCCATCAGACCCCTTATAGGTTAACTTCTGCTTTGTTTTTTCCACACTTTGATTATTGCAGTCCTGTGTGGTCCTAACTGCAATGTGGAGCTCTCAAATCGCCTCCAATTCTGAAAATAAGCTTGCTCGTGTTCTTTTACCGCCAGATCCAAGACAAAACCAATTCCTGATTTTTGTTTTGCTCTTAATTGGGAATAACTTGAACAAAATGGAATAATCATCTTCCTCCTGATGGTTTTCAAGTGCTTAATATGATGCTCCATCTTACCTTTCTCAAATTTTTATATTCACTTCTTCTGGTCTGCTATTCACGCTCAAAATACTCCGTTGTCAACGGCAATACACTCGTCATTCCACCTTGGCATATCAATCCTGGTAAGCGTACATTCATTAAGAGGTGCCAACAATTTGGAATACATTCACTCTGATATTCGCCGTCATTTGTCCACCATGAATTCTTTTAAGTCAACTCTTCGTCAATAAATATGTTTCTTTTTTTTTCTAGGTTTCATTAATATTATTTAAATAACTATCATGTATTTTTGTTTCATGTATGTGTGTTATGTTTATATTGTATATATCTCATTAATTTTGTTTATATTTTTGATTGTCATCTATCCTCATGGTCTCATGGGAGACCAGTATGTATTACTGAATTGAGTTACCCTGGATAAATAAAGATTACTACTTTACTACTACTAAAGATGGACAAGCTGTGGGAAATAGAATGGTTAGACAGTAGAATCTACATCACCTTCACGGACCTAAAGCTGCCGCTTATCATTTTATAGGGACCATTGGAAGAGAAGTTACAATATATATAGCTATTGTTGGCAAAACATCTCAACTGGTGTAGGAAGATTGTTCTGAATCCTGTTGCACTAACTCTAAAGCCAATGCTGCAGTCAGTAAGACAAACAAAGTGCATTTTAGCGGTTACTTTAACTCCAGAAACGTTGAAGAAGGTTGCCCCAAAACCCCATAACTATGCAAAATTTGCCGAACGAGTGAAGAAGACTGCCCGGAGATTCATACCCAAGAGGCTGTAGGATGGAATACATACCAGGCCTTTCCAAGGACTGGGTCAGAGGAAAGGATCAAACCAGGCACACTTAATTGAATCCACCGATATGACCCAAACAGCAAGAAAGAATGGTTCCCTGCCATCCGGAAATCGAGTCGAAAACCTCCACAAGCAGCCGGAAAATGTTACACCCAAACCAAGTTGAAATTTTTACTACTAACAACAAGGATGAGATATTTATTTAATCTTTCTCTGGAATTTAGCCAGCGCACCCAAGTTGGTTGAAAAAAAGAAGTGACGCATGGCCGGATTCAACGTGAAAACCTCAGTAGACTAGCACGGAGTCTTACAACCAACTGAGCTATCAAGGACTGGGTTGGCAGAGGAGCGCACAGATATTATAGAAATGTTAGATTCGAAGGTTGTCCATCGTTTTCTGGCGGATAGCATCAGACGGTTATATTATCTTACACAATTTATATTTGGTTTTTAAATTTTAAACTACTTAGTTTCTCCAGTGTAGATAAGGATGGATATTATAATCTTTCCCTGGAGCATGTAGAGGTAGGATGAGAAGGAGAAAGCTCTTCCAAAAAATCCCTTGGATTCCGATGATCATCGCCGCCCTCGTAAAACATGTCGTAAAACTATTGTATTGGAACATGACAACACGAGATCGCTATTGAGCTGATAGCATGTGCACACATTGCATCGATGTACATAGTTAACAGATAGAGCGCCATATATTGTAAGAATTGGGCATTTCTTTATAACAGCATGAAACTTGTGCAAAATGTTTACAATTAAATACTGAGTATTGATTATTTTTAGACCTGGAACCACGCTCACCGTCAATCATCTTCAAGTAAAACAAGATCATTTCGGATCATTTGTGGGCATTTATTAGAAAGCGAGATACATGTGCCTAAGATGATTACATTGATTCTAGTGTTTAACTCGTACTTTTCGCTTTTAAAAAAAACTTGAATGTTTTGACGCCGTATTTCTTAAAGTATATTTTTGGAGCCAAAATCTAAGTTGAATGGGAATAAAATACCGTATCTAACAATGGCACCAAACTTCACAGTGTACGAAGTTGCCCGTTTTTCTCAATTTGGTCCCGAAGTTGCCACATTTCGGTGAAATAATGAGACCCTAGGCGATATCCGATTTTCACTTCAGATAAAATCATGTTTTTAAGCACATGATTCCGTGTATCAAAGTATTGTTAAATGACTCCCTCGACCCCATATTTACTCACGCATGGTAATGTACATCGATGCAAAGTTGATGCACATGCATTCAATTAACATTGTCTCTCGTATTACGTTGTTTATTTGCAATGTAAGCCTAATCAAAATCTATTTCATAGCATTCATGTTTTAGAATATACAATGAATAATTCAGTTATCAATGGAGCATATTCAACAAGTAGGGCTAGGCCTGGCCCTATATCAATTATTTTAGCATTTTGGTTTTCAACACAAATCTTGGTGGGCAGGGGGGAGCCTGGGTCGGGCCACATTTCACAGAGCGAATACTGTCGGGAGGAAGAATGGGGTTCGCATACTTGTGCAATATTTTTTTTGGGAGCAAGCACCCAATAAAAGTCAAACCTCAATCATTTAAGATGACAATCGTCAGCACCAGAAATGTTTTTTGGGGGGGGGATCGAGGGGCAAAGTTAACTTAGGGGGCAGTGAATTTCCATAAAGTTCATGCAAAAAATCGAACATAACGGTCGTAGAATTGAGAATCAGCTTAAGGATTCACACTTTTTGGAGGGGGGGGTCCCACCACATGCCCTTAATGCCTTTCACCTAGCACCACCACTGTTCTGAAAAAAAAATGCTCTAAAGTTAGTGTTTGGCTTTATTTGATTAAACGTTGCACAAACAAAAATCCTTTTTTAATTCGATCCATATTTTGGGAACTAATCTCGCCTATTTATTACAGGGACCAAACTCCTACAAAATGTTCCTACTCTATGATTACGGGGGGGCCCAGCGAAAAACAACTGAAACTCACTTTAGACTCGAGGAATTACTTAAAGGTGGACTCCCCGATTGCCAGTCTCGTGGTCTCGTACACCTGTTGCAATTACAAAATTTTTGGTATCAGTTTTCACCGCTATACAATGTTGTTTTCTCATGATGTGGGTGAAATTTTATGAAGCAATATTAAAGATTTTGCAGTCAAGGAATGGAACAAATTTTTATTGGTGAAGAAAGATAACTTGATGCAATGCCGCAGATGCTGTTTCAGATTTGTATTATCTACTTCTCTCGTGCAGTTAGGCTTTCAAATTCCCATTCCAAATCCTTGATTTTCCCTTTAAAAGTGACCGTGTCAAGTATAACATATGATAATCCGATTGTTCTTTTTTTGTGGCTTTGGTGATTAAAATTTGATGCTGCACTTGTAGCATTTTCACAAATTCACTCAAAAGACTAAATAATGTATCCCCAGTGAGCTAATGTCCCTGTATCTCTTCAATGAAATGTTCATGGTTATGGTAATGTATAAGCTTAAAGAGATAAGAGGACATTTCCCAGCAAAATATGCCCCTCCCATTTTTTTAACAATTTTAACCATATTTAATCCAACCTGGAGGGCATAAGCCTAAAAGCCATCTTCATAATAATATGCTGTTGTATTTCTGTCGTGCATGAACAGATCTCCGGTATGCTTGTTTATGAGGCCGATCAGGACAGCAGGGAGTTCAAAACTTAGTGGTTTGTTTTCTTTCTTTGTTCTCTAGGGGGGGGGGGAGGAGAAAGATGAGCAACCTCTATACCATGGGGAAGAGGTTGTTTCAATAAACCTCCGAAATGTCCTCGGTTGATATTCTTCAACAAAGCGCAAATTTAAACAATTGTCTCCTATAAACTCTTGGTGTCCCTTAAATGAAGAAGACCGTTTTTGATTTTGAAATGTATGTCACAAATGATCCAGAGAATGTTTGATGATAATGTTAGAGTTACGCAACCTTATTCTGCATGTTTTAATGTATTTTGACTCAATTGGACCTTTTGTGACCTCTAGGTGACATTGAACTTGACCTGTGCAGGTGGTTCCATATCCAATTGTTTTCCAATTAATTCGCTACCTCTCTCCAAATTTGATGCTTTATAACAAAATCACAATTTTTACCAATTATTGCTTAACTAACATAGCAATTCTGTGGTAAATGATGAAACAACTTGGGACCAAATTGAGAAAAGCGGACAACTCCGGCACTTTCAAGGTTGGTGTCATTGTTTAGATAAGGCATTTTTCTCCCAATTCAAGTTCGATTTCGCTCGCAAATGATCATACTTTAAGAATACGGCGTTTCAAAACAAGTTTTCCAAGTTTTCAAAAACTAAAATCAATGTAACTCATCTTATGACCCTGCTATCTCCAATTTTTTTGGACTGAAATACTCAGAATTTCGACTGTAATCGACTCAATCTCTTTGTTTTCGTCTCCACATGTAAACAAACCACTGCGCATCGGGGATATACCTTTCTGCGCACAGGTCATATCTTGTTCAACTGAGCGTGCCCAGCTTCTGTCGGTGATGATCATGGAACATGAAAGAGTACTCCCTGCCGAGAAGCGGCCTTTGTTGGTCTATGCTTTTACAATGAGTTGCCAAGTGATATAATTGGGATAATCGGCGTTGCGTAATGCAATTAGGGAAGAGCTTTCTCCTTCTCTCCTACCTCCATGCCTGGAGATAGCCAGCGCACACAAGTGTTGAAAAAAAAGCGTGCGCCTGGTCGGATTTGAACCAGCGACCTCCGTATTACTAGCACGCAAGGAAAAGCTAGGAAAGCAATATACACCTTTCGAACCTAACACCTATATATGATATCTATCGCTCCTCTACCAACCCAGTCTTGAGCTCTCAGTTGGTTAGAGCGCCGTGTGCAAAATCCATTCAAGACACAGATATGTACTTTCCATCTACGCAACCGCGAAGCCAAACGTCAGCTTAAATTAACCTGGTCTGGAAGACCCCTAGAGCACTGTGATAATTCTGTCTACCAAGGAGTTACCTTGGACCGCACTCTCTCTTATAAGACCCATATCATGAAAGAAGAGTAAAGTATGTTCACGCAATAACATCTTGAACAAACTCACTGGCACAAGAGGGTGCTCGCCCACATGGGCCACATACCCTAAGATCGACGGCACTTGTCATATACTACTTATGTGCAGAGTATGCTAACCCTGTATGGGAAAGGTCAACTCATGCCAAGAAGCTTGATCCAGCATTAAATGCCTCCTGCCAGGTAATCACAGAATGTCAACGGACAACGTATACATCCTAGGCAGGAATTGCTCCACCAAACATCTGTTGTAGTGTAGCGAGCATGCAAGAGCGTAGCTGCCAAATATCTAATGTAAAACACCCTATGTCTGGACAGAGAACAGCTGCTAACCGCCTTAAATCCAGAGAGAGTTTCTCAAGCAAAGTCCAACCCCTTGAAACAGTCTCAAAGGAGTTTAAGAGAGTCGCCTTGTGGAAAAGAAAGACTTGCTATCAACCAAGTAACATCAATTGGTATTGAACCTGATGAGCATCACCCACCTGGAGCTGACTCCTCATGGGCTGAATTGTGATGTTTCAACAGATTCAAAACCAGAATCGGATAATCCAAGATTGCCTTGCAGAAGTGGGGCTACGTGGAAGCAGATCAGGACACAACCTGTGATTGTGGAACAGCACCACAGACAATGGAACATCACTTGGTCTGCCCAATGTTGGCGCGACAATGAACATACAAGGACCTTGCAGAATTCAGTGTCTGCCCAATGTTGGAGCAACAATGCACAGACAAGGACCTTGCAGAATTCAGTGAAGCAGCCAGGCATTGTACCCACAAAACATCTTCAATTTACATTACAGCCACACTTCAGCAGTTTTTGACCTGGCTATGTATGCTTTTGATGCCTCTGGCAAGGTTGTCCATACAGGACTGTCAAGCTGCAATTTTCCGACCACAGTCAGCTGAATCTGGTAGCTCTGGAACTCGCAGCAATGCTTGTCCCCAGCAATGTCCTGCCTGATATATGCTGCTCTGTTTGAGTGTTGATACGGTGCATCTGAGGTAGGTGGAATGAACTCAACGGATCTTGTTCTGTTGTACATGAGGTCAACAAATCTTTCAATTGTTGGCATTAGTTCTTTCAAGGTATCTTCTTAAGGAGGGGTTCTTCCAAGGTTTGCAAAAGTTTTTACAACATCAGGGAAGATTTTGCTTGCTTCCCATGCGGTGTTCTTTCCTTTGTGCAACCGGTGAAGGTGTGAAACATCAGCAGAGACAAAGAGTTCTCTGGTCCTAGGGTCTGGGCAATATTATGTGCTGGTGTGAATCTGCAATTCCTTCCGGTACCAAATGCTAGCCAGAGTTAAGTGAGGTTGGACTGGCTGAACAAGGCTACAGAAAAAAAAATCCCAACGTCTGTGTCCACAGTACGCAGCATGACCCTTTGGTATCCTTGAACAGCAGCATTGGCCTGCTTCTTCATGTGTACATGGAGATAGATAGTTAGATTGTTAGTATCTGATTATTACACCATCATCCACTGACAGAACAACTACCGCTAGCTTCTTAAACTATGAAGGGATGCATGCATACAAGAATGGAGGTTCTACAAGTTATCAGAAAAACAAAATGAAGAATGAATGAGTAAATGAATGACTTAAACAATCCAAAAATACTTTGGTAATTTTTAACAGTAATGCCTCACATTACCACATCCATTTTCTGGTATTTTCGTCCATTGTAAATATGAATTAATAACTCTGTATTAAATATTAACAAAGTGACATTAGCAGCTATTTTGAATATGATAACAGTCTTAGAAATTACACATTGACAGCACCAGGCAGCACATAAAAGATTACCTGGTAGAATGGCAATAGGACCTGTGAGGTACAACTTGACAAAGAAAATCATCAGTACATTTAAGGCATGTTATTAAATTTATAGTGGCAGCTATTTTGAACATGGCAGCCATGTTGTTTATGTAATACAGACAAAAATTTATAATGTTTAACCATACCAAGACACCAATTATGTTTTAGAATGTTGATTAAATCTTATCATTTACCATGACACATATAAAATCAATACTACCTTTAACATATCAAGGTTACAGAAGCTGCCATTTTTAATTTGCAGGCATTTTGAATATGGCAGCCATTTTGATATCATGTACATTGGCATTTACAACAATAAAATGTAGGTTTGGATATGTTGAGGGCCCAAAGAAAATCAACGAAACCCATGGTTTGCACTGTAAACTACAAAATAAGCAGCTTTTTCCTGTGAGCGGCAGCCATCTTGAATTTAGGCCCCAATGTGTGACCGCCATTTTAAATTAAACTACGATTTTGGTGAAATAACAGAAACATTGATTTAAAAAGTTAAACCAAGTCTTATCTGACCTATATAATAAAGTTTACAACCAAATTTGCAATAATTAATGCCTTTTTATAGGGTGGCGGCCATTTTGAAAATGGCGGGCATATTGGAAAGAAATTAATTTGGCCCCTAGACCAGATTTGTTTAGCATATCAATAGCTACCTCTGTGCCAAATTTGGTACTTTTCACCCAAAATGCACAATACTTTCACCATTCTGCATGACTAATAACCCAGGACTACACTACTAGTGTTTAAATCTATCAATCATGGATGATACACCAACAGAGAGATATGCAAGCATGACACAAAATCTTGTAGCGAGTAGCTGATCATCGAAACAAGCTTTTAGTAAATACATTATTTGCATAGGTTGGTGGTCTCTAAATCTCCACCATATTAGTTATAAAACAGAGAGGATAAGCTGTGTGGTCATCAGCTTGACATTGAGAGTATAGGATAGCACAAAGTTCCCATCCTTGGGATTCCTAGAAAGAAATGTCTGAATCACACATATTTAAGATGAGTTAACACCAGAGGATACATTGTCTCGCAATTTACTATATGAAAATTGAGTTTTGGTATCAGAAAAAAGTGCATATTTTTATCATTATCCAGTCAATTCAGGCCCAAGAAAAGGCTTCTTTTGATGTTAATAGTTATTGAAACAAAAATGTCTTCCAAATATGGTCAAACCACATTACTTAACATGCATTGTCCTATGGACTAATTTAGTACCCATTTTCGCTTTTATTATCAATAACTCAAAGTTGAACTACAATGTTCTGTGTGGGGATGAAAACATGGTATGAAAAATCGACCCATTTTTGCAGGTACATCACCACCTTTAATTACAAGAAGTCTTGATATTGGCGTCATTTCATATGTTTTTGAAAATGAAAAAAAAAATGAAAAATAGAGGTGAAGTGAAAAGTTGGTAGCCTACAACAAAATGGGTGCCAATAAAATTGACCCAAAATGAAAGTGATATTTTTCCACGTTTTAATTGACATCTGTGGATTTTATTTTATCATAAAAAGAAGGGTAATTGAGAATCTTGCCTGAAAAGTTGCTCATTTTGGTTGAGTGTTCTCAAGATATGGTCCACTGAACAATAAGTCAGCAAAACAGACATGCCACAGGAGAATATTTTTCTTAGGCATGGAAATACCAATGCCGAAATCAAGGAGATTGTTCCCCCCCCCCCCACAAAAACACAAGACAGAAAATGGTATTTAGAACAACTGTATGCTATGATTTCAGATTGAAAAGCCTGGTGCCAAACACAATTTAGGTGTACTTATAATTCCATCATGAAACCCATCGAAAGTCTGCATGTGTGCTAAATACCAGTTTTCTGTCTGATGTCAGGGTGGGGGGGGGGGGTGGGAGACACGGATCTGTCGATAGGGATTGAGGGATTTTTCCATGCCTACGAAAATGAGCTCATGAAAGTCTGTTGTGCTGGAATATGGGGGGTTTATTAAAACGGCATATCTTGTCCGACAGCCTATCCAGCAAAACAATTGTGTCCTCAGATGTTCAATAGTTCAAATGGTGCTTGATATATGCTTATATTCAATAGGAACACATAGGCCAGAATTTGTTGTCTTTGCTCCTATATGAAATTAAATTAACACAAATTTGTACAAAGCTTAATCCTTACAGATGTTAGATATTGTGTTTTGATAGAAAGCTTGACCTCAGTGCCCCAAATCAGAATGTTCCTATTTTTTCAGAACACCTGTATTTGAAATTTGAAATCTATTGTGCACCTTTAAGAGGATCTGAACCTACCACAGACAGTGAAGCACCAAAAGAAATGTAATGAAAACCTTGAACCTACCACGGAAGTGTGAAGCACCAAGAGAAATGTAATAAGACCTGAACCTACCACAGACAGTGAAGCCACCATTGAGAAATATAATAGGCCCTGAACCTACCACAGACAGTGAAGCCACCAAGAGAAATATAATCGGACTATGAAACCTACCACACACACCGTGATAGCAAACAAGATGAACATAGTAATGGACCTGTGAACCTACCCACCACACAGTGATGAAGCACCAAGAGAAGGTAATAATTAGGACCTGAACCTCCAACACAGGACAGTGAAGACCAAAGAGAAATATAATAGGAACTGAACCTACCACAGACAGTGAAGCCACCAAGAGAAATATATAGGACCTGAAACCAAACCACGGACAGGGAAGCCCATGAGATGTAATAGGACCTGAAATCCTACCCACACACACAGTGAGAGCAAGCACCAGAGGAAATGAAATAGGATCTGAACCTACCACACACAGTGAAGCACCAAAAGAATAAATAGGACCTGAACCTAACACAGACGTGAAGCACCAAGAGAAATACAATAGGAACCTGCACCTTACCAAAGACCAGGAGCCACCAAGAGAAATTAATTGGAATGAACCTACCACACACACAGTGACGCACACAACGAGAAATGTAATAGGATTCTGAAACCTCCACGGACTAGTGAAGAGCATCCAAGTGAAATGTAATAGAACCTGAAACAACCACTGGACAGTGATCGATAGACACCAAGAGACATTGTAATAGGACTGAACCTACCACGAAGACCGTGAAGCACCAAGATGAAAGAAATAGGACCGGAACCTACCCATCACACACCAGTTTGAAGCACCAAGAGAAATTAATAGGACCCGAACCCTTACACAACACACAGTAAAGCACAAAGAGAATGTAATAGGATCTGAACCTATACCACAGACAGTGAAGCACAAAGAGAAAGAAATGTATATAGGAATCCTGAACTCCCCACAAGACAGGTGAAGCACCAGAGAAAAATAATAGGACCTGAACCTTACCACACACACAGTGAAGCATCCAAGAGAAATATTAATAGGGAACCCTGAACATACAACAACACAGTGAAGCACCAAGAGACATGTAATAGGGACGAACCTACCACAGACAGTGAAGCACAAAGAAAAATTAGTATGACCCCGAACATACCACAAGATCAGTTCGTACAGCACAAAGAGAATAAATAGGACCTGAACCAACCACGGACAGTGAAGCACCAAAAGAATGTAATAGAACCTGAACCTACCACAGACAGTGAGCACCACGAGACATATAATAGGACCTGCACCTACCACACACACAGTGAAGCACCAGATAACTTAATAGGACCTAAACCTACCACACACACAGTAAAGCACCAAGAGAAATGTAATAGGACATGAACCTACACAGACTGACGCACCAAGAGAAATGTAATAGGACCTGACCCGACTCACAGACAGGAGATACGCACCAAGACGAAATATAATAGGACCTTAACCTCCACACATCACATTAAGCACCAATAAATATAATAGGACCTGAACCTACCACACACACATTAAGCACCAAGAGAATGTAATAGGACCTGAACCTACCACAGACAGTGAAGCACCAAAGAAATATAATAGACCTGAACCCTCCACAGACAGGGTGAAGCACCAAATAGAATATAATAGGACCTGAACCACCCACGTACAGTGAGCACCATGAGAAATGTAATATGACCTGAACCTACCACACACAGTGAAGCCCAAGAGAATGTAAATGGCCCTTAACCTACCACCACCCAGTGAAGCCCAAGAGAAATGGTAATAGGACTGACTACACACACACAGTGAACACAAGAGAAATATAATGTGACCTGAACCTACCACACAGTGAAGCCCAAGAGAAAATAATAGGACCTTCACCTACACAGACGTGAAGCCCACGAGAATTAATAGGATCTTAACCTACCACCACACAGTGGAGCACCAGAGAATGTAATAGGATCTGAACCTATACCACAACAAGTGGAAAGCAACCAGAAGAAATGTACTAGGACCTGACCTACCACAGACAGTGAAGCACCCAGAGAAGACATAATAGGATTGAACGCTACCACGGACAGTGAAGCACCAAGATAATGTCAATAGAACCTGACCAACCCGGACGTTAAAGCACCAAGAGAAATGTAATAGGACCTGACCTACCACAGACAGTGAAGCACCGAATAGAATATAATAGGACCTGAACCGACCACCCACACCGTGAAGCACCAAGAGAAATATAATAGGACCTGGACCTACCACACACACAAGGGGGGAAGAACCAAGAGAAATGTAATAGTACCTGACCTACCACCGACCCTTGAAGCACCAAGATACTGTAAGAGGCCTGAACCTTCCACAGACAGTGAAGCACCAAGAGATATAATAGGACCTGAACCTACCACACACACAGTGAAGCACCAAGAGAAAAAAATAGGACCTGAACCTACCACACACACAAGTGAAGCACCAAGAGAATGTAATAGGATCTGAACCTATACCACAGACAGTGAAGCACCAGAGAAATATAATAGGACCTGAACCTACCACACCACAGTGAACACCAGAGAACATAATAGGACCTGAACCTACCCACACACAGTGAAGCACCATGAAAATGTAATAGGACCTGAGACACTAGCACGGACAGTGAAGCACCAAGAAATTCAATAAGACCTGAACCTACCACACACAGTGAAGCCCAAGAAAATATAATATGACCTGAACCTACCACACACACAGGGAAGCACCAGAGAAAGTAATAGGACCTGAACTACCCAGACACCGTGAGCACCAAGAAATAAATAGGACCTGAACCCTACACCACACACAGTGAAGACCAAGATAACTGTAAATAGGACCTGAACCTCCACACACACATGAAGCACCAGAGACAACTGTCATAGGACCAATGAAACCTACCACAGAACACCGTGAACACCAGAGAAATATAAGAGGACCTAACCTACCACAACAGTGGAGTCACCAGAGAATATAATATGACTGAACCTACCACAGAGTGAAGCACCAAGAGAATATAATAGGACCTGAACCTACCACGGACACTGAAAGCACCAAGAGAAATATAATAGAACCTGAACCTACCACAGACAATGAGCACCAAGAGAATGTTAAGAGGATCTAACCTACCACGGACAGGGAAGCACCAAGAGAATGTTAATAGGATCTGAACCTACCACAGACACAGTGGAAGCACCAAGAGAAATATAATAGGCACCTGAACGCTACCACACACACATTGACAGCACCAATAAATATAATAGAGCCCTGAACCTACCACTGACAGTGAAGCACCACTAAAATGTAATAGGACCTGAACACCACAACACAGTGCAGCACAGAGAAATGTAATAGGCAGCTTAACCTACCACAGACGTACGACCAAGAGAATTAATCGGATCTGAACGTACCACAGACAGTGAAGTACCACGAGAAATGTATATGACATGACGTTTCTACCACAGACAGTGAAGGCACCAAATAATATATAGGACCTGAACCTACCACAGACCGTGAGCACCAAGAGAAATATAATAGGACCTGAACCTTCCACGGACAGTGAAGCACCACGAGAAATATAATCGTGACCTAACCTACCACACCCAGTGAACACCAAGAAAATTATAGGTCCTGACCACCACACACACAGTGAAGCCACCAAGAGAATGTAATAGGATCTGAACCTACTAAGACAGTGAAGCACCAAGAGCTGTAACGGGATTTGAACCTACCACAGGCAGTGAAGCACCACGAGAAATGTAATAAATCGTAGTAATGGCCGGTTTAGTGTTGTGGCACCAGACAAATGTGCATCGTGACAATGTGGTTGAGACTGTTGCAAAGTTGCAAAATGTTGACATTATATCAAGTTCTGGAAATTAACATTAATGGGGTTTTGTTGGCTTTGGCTGTGGTACGGGTTTAATAAAGGAGATTGTGTTGGATAATGTGGCTATGTATGGATGTTTTTTTGACGTTCACTCTTGATAGTTGTTTGATAGTTTGGCTAGTGTATGGAAAAACAATACATTATGACAAGAAGGTGTTGCCAGAGTTGTTGGTCATGAGCCAGTTGACTTCATTATCTCCGCAACCTTCGGGAATCTACAGACTGTTTTGTCTACAACATACTTCATTAAAGTTTTGATTTAGCCAGCAGTGCTAACTTAAAGGCTGACTCAGAGATTTCCCGATGAGGGCGCACTCATTTTTCAAACCGTGTTTTTTGCATATACATAATGCTTGTCCATATACCAATCACTGTGTGAAATAACTAAGCTCAAATCGAAGTCTTTCATATAGAAAATCACAACTTTGTTATAAAATTCCGGATGCGGAAATTTTGTTATACACGGTATCCTATGGCACTGTTATACTGTACATATAAATGTTTACTGCATGAAAACGGAAAATCCGATTCATCTCTAACTTTGGAATTAAGCATTTTAGGTTACTATCTTTATTTCTAGTTGTCTATTTCTAATTTCCACACAAAAATATTATATTTTGAAATCTCTGAGTCAGCCTCTAATAAAACAATACAAATGAAAAGAAGGTTGTTGCCAGAGTTTTTGGTCATGAGCCAGTTTGACATGAAATACCTCCGCAACAGAATGTCTGATTGAAATGAAAGTTTGGGTTCTGGAATCTACAGACTGATGTCTATATCATACTTCATTAAATTTTTGATTTAGCCAGCAGTGCTAACTTAGAACCCAATTACTTCACGATGCACTGGGGACTGCACTCTATCAGAGAAGGAGGTTGTGTAGTAAAACTGGTTTAGTGTTGTGCACCTGATACGTTTTTAGCAGTGTGTACCATGTGTGTGAAATTTGTACACGAAGATGGACAGATTTGCACTGATTTGTGTGTATACATCGGTGTTTGTGGAAGTTGAAATAACATCATCTAAAAATTTAAAGTATAGAACATCTGGAAAGGCAGCCGTTTCACAGAGAACCCTTCACTTACGATCATATGGTTTCTGATCATCCGTACATGTGATGATCAAAATAACGGCTGCCTTTCCAGATGGGATATAGAGTACCAAAGTGATGACGTCACAATTTAAATTTTTGTGCATTTCAGCGTTTTGGATACCACATATCTCTGGAGCATGATGAAAAACATCCAAAGCACAAATTTGGTGGGAATCGGTTTATGGGGGCCCGAGATATGGGCACATGAATACCTAATTATCTCCACTGAAATCAGTGTAAATTGGTCTGCATGGTTCCAAACAGTTATGAACCACGCTAATTTATACTGATTTATAGTGGTATAGAAAAGCAAGAAATAGGCAATGATTTTTTTTATACATCCTTCCTCAAAACTTGAAGGAGGTATCAAGCAACATTATGTTTTGTATGCAAGTGAAAATTTCAACAACAATTGTGAGCGACCCTTAAAGGTGAATTTCGTGATCCTAGCACCTTAATTTCTGTATGTATGGTTCACTAGATATCATCAAGAAAATGTTATTTCCAAAATTTTAGTCGATTCTGATGGTGCATTTTGATAATATGCACGAAATGTTAGAATCAC